>VZRO01002663.1:81130-105325 GCA_013397915.1 Daphoenositta chrysoptera
CTTGGGGGGCACCCACCCCCTAGGTCTGCCCCGCACGGGTCATCCCAATAATCTCCCTGGCTCTGCCCCCGGGCGGCCCCGCTCCGTACCGGCCAGCTGGGCGCCGCGGCGGTGCCGGTCCTGCAGCGCGGCGCTGACGCGGGCGCTCGAGGCGCTGATGGCTGCCATGTTTGCTGCCAGGTCGTCCATCTCCGCCTCCATGTGCCGGAAATCCACCTTCATCTTCCGGATGGTGTCTGGGGGACACGAGCCCAGTGCCAAGTCCCTCGGCTGCCCGGGACCCCCCGGCCCGCATGGGATTAACACACCACAACCACAACCCCCAGAGAAGGCTCCTCACTGGAGTGGCTGTCCTCAGTCTCCTGAGGGGGTTCCACATTCCCCAGGGCAGCTTCCCAGTGCTGCCAGAGGGAACACCCCCAAATCCCATTTCCCAGCGCTGCCATCAGCAGGCTCCAGAGGGACCAGCTCACCCGTGGCGGAGATGAACTTGTTGTAGTTCTCGTAGAGCAGGGTCTGCATGTCACTGTCCAGGGCGCGGATCTCCCGCCCCAGCGCGGCCTCGCGGGCCAGGAGCTGCCCCAGGGGACACTCGCTGCGCACCTGGGGGGACACCGGACGCACATCTGCCCCCGCCCCGCTCCAGTGCTCCCTCTGGAGCCCCTTAATTGAGATCGTCAGCTCTCTCCATAGCCTGGGACCTCAGCTGCCCTCCAGGATCCCTAACTGTCCCCCGGATTGCTCCTGGGTATGGAAGTGTTCCCAAGAGCCCCGTCCTGCTCTCCAGGGATCCCCCCGCAGTGCTAACTGCCCCGATCCAGCTGCTGCGGAGCACCCCAACGCCACTCCCACAGGGAATGGACACTCCCACAGGATCCCCGTAGAAGCAGATCCACAGGGATGCCCGAAGAGGCCCTTTCTGGGGTCCCCTCGGGACACTGGGGGTCCGCAGGTTCTGGGGACCCTGGGGATCTCCCCCGCCGGGGTCGGGGGCACCCACCGGGATCCCTCGTGACGTGGCCCCGCGGGGACCGCCGGGCGCTCATCGGGGTCCCCGGAGCCCCCGCCAAGGTGGGGGTGCCCGCGGGAGAGGTCTCCTGGGGGGGATCACAGGTCACCTTGGTCATGAACACCTCCGGGTCGAAGTGGGGCCCGTTGATGTCGGTGGGGTCCGGGGCCGCCTCCGCCGCCTCGGCAGTGGACGGGCCATAGTAGCGCTGGAGCGGCCCGTGGGGACGCCGCCACCCGCCGCCCCCGGTGCTCCCGCCGGTGGCCTCGGGGCTGCCCCCGGCCCCGCTCCCCGCTGTCACCGCCGCCATCGCGCCGCCACTTCCGCCGCGGCCGGCGCTTCCGGCTCCTCACGTGCGTCACTTCCGGCGCGACGCCGGTTGCCATGGCGACGGGGGAGCGGCGCCGGACATGGCGGGGCCCGGTTACCGGGGCCTGGGTCGGCCGCGGCTGGGACGGAGCCGCTGCGGCCCGTGTCCTGCTGCGCCCCGGGGACAAGGACTCCCGTGAGAACGGAGACATGGGGGAAGACACCGGCCCTCGAGGGGTGAGCGGCCGGTGGCACCCCCAACCCTGGCCCCGTGTCTCCCACTGTCCCTTCTCAGCCCTGTCCACCTGTCCGCAGCCCTCCCCAGTGTCCCCGTGAGTCCCCACTGCCCCGGTGCATCCCCGTGCTCATCTCCCCATGACACCGGGTGGGGACCTGGGCACCCCCACCCCAGCCGAGGGTCCTGCCCCAGCCCCGGGGTGGCTCCGGGTGACGCTGGAATTGGGCCGTGAGGCCGCAGGTACAGCCAGGTGATCGACCTTGCCCCTCACACAAGGGAACAAACATTTGGGCTAAAAGGTCTAAACTCAGCTTTATTTACAGCAGGAAAGGCAAAACAAACCCCGCCAGGATGAGGGCCAGGCTGCTCCAGCGGCCTTTCATCGGGAGTCACCTGCTCCAGGAATCACAGGCCATGGATTCTTTCCAAGGGAAAGAGCCCGGAGCTGCCACGTTGCACCAGGGAAGCCGGAAGAGCCGGAGAAGTTCCTGCTGCCTCCTTTCTCCTTCCCTAATGTGGAAAAGAACACACCTAATCCAGCCAGGGTGTGTTTTGTGAGCAGTCTGTGTGTGGGAACACATTCCCTTCATAGCTGTGGACCCCAGTTAGCCCAAGGGCAAAGGAATTCCCAGGGGGAACAGGGAGAAGGCAGAGGGAACACCAGCCACCCATGAAGAGGCTTTGCTGGGGAGTCTGAATCAGAGGCAGAGGAATGGCTGAGCCCTGGTTGTTACAGGAAGAGAGAAGCAAATAAGCAAAGACACGCCCCGAGGCAAGGCAGGGGTTCCTTTTGTACCTTCTAAATTCATAAACAAATCAGCAAACCCCTCCTTGATTGCCCCCCACCCCGACAGCCCTGCGGGGGGAATTCCACCTCACCTCAACCTCTGCTTTATTGGCACAACATCTCCCCAAAGTGCTCTAAAACCAGGGTGCCACAGTAACCACACAATTAACTGCACCTTCTGCCACCCGACTTCTTTACCCTGATCTAGTAACTTAATCTGCACGTGTGTGGGAAGGTTCTGGAAGGTTCCACACCTGTGCAAATCCACGTGGTTATGGACTGTGGCACTCCCTTCCCGCAGGGTCCGGCCCGATTTGCCCACAAGGATGATAAAGACAACCAAGGCAGGACTTAATGGAAGTCCTGCTCCTTGGCAGCTCTTCCCTGCCACAATCTGGTAGTATCCAGGCCCAGATCCATTGCTAATTCCATCTGAAAGCAGCACAGGTTTCCTTTCAGCCCAGGGATATGGTCTGCAAGTCCCAGGAAAACGGAGAGCCGTCACACGGAATGTAAGTCACGCATTGGCACTCCCAAATCCCACAGATCTGCATCCTACATCCTACAGCTCACAAAGCTCAGCTGGGTTATGGAGTATCCACACGTCCCTGGGTTTGTCGGTTCCTGGTCTCAGCGAGGGAGGCGATGTGGACGTGGCCCTTAGAAACAGCCCACGAGATGTGGACAAGGCAGGAGGTCACGGCCTGAGCCACCACCCCAGCATCACGGTAGACACGAAGATCCCTTTGGAGCCAAACGTGTTTTGGAAGAGCTGTCTGGGCGCAGCGACGAGGAGGAGCCGGAGGGAGGAAAGGACCCTTGGGAGGTGGAGGGGCGGCTGGAGGCTCCTCTGGGAAACGTGGGCACAGGTGTGTGGTTGGCGGGGTGTGGCCTGTGACACCTGCCCAGCTCGGGGCCCTGGGACACCCTCCCAGCCCGGGCTCAGGTCCCCGCCCGGGACACCAGGTAGTAGAGGATGAAGAAGATGAGGATGAGCGCCACGGAGACGGCGAGGAGCAGCCGGCGGTTGTCCCGGCCGGAGCGCGCCATGCCGGAGAAGCGCTTCACGCTGCCCGTCAGCAGCCCCGTCACGCTCAGGAAATCCGAGTCCTGGCGGGAAAACACACGTTGGAGGCACTGCAGAATCATGGAACATCCCGTCGGAGGGACTCACAAGGATGACCCAGTCCAGCTCCAGGCCCTGCACAGGACACCCCTACAATCCTGGTGCTGATTTAGGGCTTCCCCCTTAAGGGTTTTGCCCCCCCAGCTCTCACCCCAGTCCCCGATTTGCACAGAAGGCGCCGTGTCCCACTTCCCAGGACCTTACCATGCCGTCCAGGTAGCGGTTCTGTTCCTCAGCATCCTTGTCAATATCCAGAGCCAGCTGCAGGGCAAGGCAGGAAATGGGCATTAATGAGCTTTTAATGTCCAGAGAACCTCTAAAATCTGAAATGCAAATTATTAAGACAAGCTGCTGCCTTCCCAGCTCCAGCAGACACACAGGGGCTTGTCTGGTGCAGGAACAAGGAAAATGATTCACATTTCCCTGTCAGGCAGGTGAACTTCTCCAGCTCTGAAAATAAAGCCTGATTGTCTAAATGTGTCATGTGTAGGACAGGGGACACAATGGCAGGAATTCAGTCTGACCTTTTACACAGTGAGTCATTGATGTCTTTCATGGTTTATACTAAATTTTTAATAATGATTTAGAGCTTAAAGCTCTAAATCTAAGTGTTTGATGTTAGTAGGAGCAACCCAGCTTTAAGAACACTTGGATAGAGACACAGGTATTTTCCAAAATTAATCTACCTGCCTTCTCTTGGTGAATTTTTCCCCAAGGAGGTGAGCTTAGGAGGTGATCAAGGCCAGGTCAGACAGGGCTTGGAGCAACCTGGTCTGGTGGATAGGTGTCCCTGCCCATGGCAGAGCAGTGAGACTGGATGAGCCTTAAGGTCCTTTCCAACCCAAACCTTTCCAAGGTTCTGTGATCCCCTGCAGGACCCCCAGGTAACCGGAGCCCGTCCTTCACCTTGACACCTGATGTCACCCCGGCACTCACCGACTTCAGCCTGGTGACCTTGCTGGCCAGGCTGTCGGCCATCCGCTTGTTCTCCACATCCAGCAGGTCCTCCATGGCGCTCGGACTCTGCCCTGGAGACAAGAACGAGGAGCACACATCGTCCCTGGCCTGCCACAGCACAGGTCTGTTCCCGTCACAGCCCCTCCTCGCATGGTTTGCGCCGTGGATCCCCCCGAAAATGTGACCAAAACACGCCCGACTTTCCCCAAACAGGCCAGGGCAAGAACCCAGACTTGCTCCCTGAATTGCCACCACGGCCCAGCAGCAGCTCGGGGGTTCGGTGCCCAGTGACACCCAGGGATGAGATTTGGGTGAGACACGGCAGAGGCGGGGCCCTCTGCCCCTCGGCCGTGTTGGGGTCCCTCGGCAGTGCCCCCACCGAGGGGCAGCTGGGGGCTCGGGGGGGATGGCGAGCTCCGCGGCAATCGGGGCTATGGGGGCAGCTGGGGGCTCAAAGGNGTGGGGGCTCAAAGGGGCGCACTGCGGGGCTCAAGGGGACAATTAAAGGTTTAGGGGGGGCAATTAGGGGTTCGCGGGGAGCAGACGAGGATCCCAAAAGGGGCCCAGGGCGGCAATTAGGGCTTGGGGGAGGGCGATTCCGGGGTTATAGGGGGGAAATCGGGGCACTGCAAGAGGCCCCGTGGGGTTCAGTGGGATCGGGGGCTCCTCTCCCCTGTGACCCCCTCCAGCCCCTTCTGCCGTCCAAACCCGTCCCTGTCGCTGTCCCCTCACCTCGGCCCCGCTCCGCCATGGCCGCCCCGGCCCGTCCCGCCCCGCCGGGCGGAGCCGGCACGAAATGTCCGCCCGCTCTTCCTCCTTCTCCTCCTCCTCCTTCCCCCCGGCACCGGGACCCTCGGGCCGCTNCAACACACGCCCGACTTGCCCCAAACAGGCCAGGGCAAGAACCCAGACTTGCACCCTGAATTGCCACCACGGCCCAGCAGCAGCTCGGGGGTTCGGTGCCCAGTGACACCCAGGGATGAGATTTGGGTGAAACACGGCAGAGGCGGGGCCCTCTGCCCCTCGGCCGTGTTGGGGTCCCTCGGCAGTGCCCCCACCGAGGGGCAGCTGGGGGCTCGGGGGGGATGGCGAGCTCCGCGGCAATCGGGGCTATGGGGGCAGCTGGGGGCTCAAAGGGGGGCACTTCGGGGCTCAAGGGGACAATTAAAGGTTTAGGGGGGGCAATTAGGGGTTCGCGGGGAGCAGACGAGGATCCCAAAAGGGGCCCAGGGCGGCAATTAGGGCTTGGGGGAGGGCGATTCCGGGGTTATAGGGGGGAAATCGGGGCACTGCAAGAGGCCCCTGGGGTTCAGTGGGATCGGGGGCTCCTCTCCCCTGTGACCCCCTCCAGCTCCTTCTGCCGCCCAAACCCGTCCCTGTCCCTGTCGCTGTCCCCTCACCTCGGCCCCGCTCCGCCATGGCCGCCCCGGCCCGTCCCGCCCCGCCGGGCGGAGCCGGCACGAAATGTCCGCCCGCTCTTCCTCCTTCTCCTCCTCCTCCTTCCCCCCGGCACCGGGACCCTCGGGCCGCTCGCCCGGGCCGGGGCGGAAGGGCTGGAACTTCCCCCCGAGGGATCCCGGGCCGCAGGTACGGCCAGTGCCCTGCCCGGGCACAGGGGCAGGGGGGGCTGCGGGGGAAATAGGCGCTTGGGGACAAAAAAAAGGGGGGGACTGGGGACAAATGTAGGGCTTCGCCGGCAAGAATGGGGGTCTGGGGACAAAAAGAAGTTTTGGGGAAATAATTAGGGGTTTGGGGAGAAAAACTAGAGGTTTAGGGGAAAGACCGGGGCTTGGGACAAAAATAGAGTGTTGGGGAGGAAAGTAGGGGTTTAGGGACATAAATAGGGGTTTGGGGGCAAAAAAGGGGGTTTGGAATGCACCCAAATGGTGGGGGAAGGAGGTGGCAACGTGAGGAGCCAGCAGGAGTATGGAAAAGGGGGATATGCCCAAGGATCTATTGGCTGATGCCGTCCCCCCGAAAGCAGAGGTGGATCCCCTCCATCCCAGCCCCTGGGCATGGGGATGCTGTGTCCCTGCCCCGGATTAGCCCAGCCTCCTCTGTCCGCAGCTTTCCGCCTTCCAGAATGCAGGATCTGCCTCTTTTGGTCCCCCCAAGGAGCCCCTCTGGGGCTGCGTGGGCAGGAGAGAACAACCCGTGTGATTCCCAAGCCCCGGGGGCTCTGGGCCTGGGGTCCCGGTTTGCTGAGGTCGGTGTGACCAGCCCATCCTCATGGGAATACGGAAGCCGGACACATGTCCGAGCCCGAATCTGCTGGATTTCCCCGCACTGGGAGTCACGTCCCCGCACCGTGGGCTCGCGTGGCTCCGTGAGCCGCTAAACCGGCGCCGTGTCCGAAAGAATCCCGCGGCGCTGCGCATCTGCTCGCCGGCGGTGTCGGCAGGGACAGCCTCTGCCGGGGGCGGCCGCTCCGGCCGCGCCCTCGGGCTGCGCCCGCAGCCATCGGCCGGGATCCAGCCCGCCAGCAAGCCCCGCTCGGCTGCTGCCCGCCGCCTGCCAAGGCAGCTCCGCCTGGAGCCGAGGGTGCTCTCCCGCCTGGCTGCCTCGCCGCTCCATCCCTTGTCACTCCGCGGGAATGCTTCTGGCTTTATTTGTTATTTCCCCCCCTGTGCGGCAGCAGAAATCAGGGCAGGCGGGGAGGAGGAGGAGGAGGCAGGGAGCTATTTCAGGGAGCTGCTGTTATCTGCTCCGCGTTAATCCCCGGCTGGTGGGGGGAAGGTTTTCCCTGAGTGCTTTCCTGGGAGGGCGTATATGAAACATTGAAAAGCAAAGCGAGGAAGAAGAGGATTAGCAGGAGAGAGAGAGGAAGCTGGCCGCTGGCTTTGCTCGGGTTATCCATCCGCTCCACTTTTATGGATGCAGCAGCGTGAGCAGTATCACTCGGGATTTTTTGTGTTGCGTCTTTTCCCTCCTTGCTCTCCCCACCCCTTTCTCTCTTCCCTCCCAGAGATCGGTGTGCCGGCGTGGTTTTCCATCACCCTGGAAGTCCCCTCGCTCCCCTTCTTCCGGGTTGTGCTGTAGCTGAGCTGTTGGGATAATGGAGCTCCAGGCTGTGGTATCCACGCTGGAAAGTGGGGAGCAGGACACGGTTCTCAAGGTTCTCCAGGTCTACAACCAAGAGGTGAGTGAGCATCAACCCCTCCCTTAAATCAGGGACTCCTAAAAAAATTATTATCCCAGATCCCAAGTAAAACCTGGCCAGGAAATAAGAGTCAGTGTGAGGACCGAGTAGGAGGAACTTTTATGTTAAGGCAGTTTTGGAGGTGCTAAGCAAGTCCAGGGAGGAGCTGCAGGTGAAACCATGTTGGGATTTGCAAGTCAAAGATGATTAGAGGTGACTTCTGGGATCTCGTATGGGCACGGCTCTGAAAGCAGGAAATAATGAATGTAGAATATCACACCCCAATGGTTTGGAAGCAGAAATGGGAGCATTTCTAGCCTTAAAGTAGGAAAAAGATTATCTGTGGTGGTAAATCTCTACTTGGAGAAAGGAGACTGAGGGGAGACCTCAGCCATTTACAGCTTCCTCCTGAGGGGCATCTCCAGTCTCTGCTCTCTGTGACCAGTGACAGGACCCAAGGGAACAGCTGGAGAGGTTTAGGTTAGATATTAGGAGAAGGTTCTTCCTGCAGAGGGTGATCGGGCACTGAGCAGGCTCCCCAGGGAATGGTCACAGCCCCAAGGCTGCCGGAGCTCCAGGAGCATTTGGACAATGCTCCCAGGCACAGGGTGGGATTGCTGGGGTGTCTGTGCAGGGCAGGAGTTGGACTGGCCGATCCTGTGGGTTCCTTCCAGCTCAGGGTATTCTATGGCTCTATGAAACAGACTTGTTTGAAACAGACTCTGGTTGTCAGGGAAATTTCTTTCGGAGGTTTCCCCTGGGAGGGGCTGGCCCTGTGGATCACTCTGACTCACTCTGCACCAGGCTGGAGTAGGTGGAAGCCAGCAGGGAAAACCTGAGGAATATCTTGCAAGAGTGTGTGAGAGAGAGAGAGTGTGGAACTATTCCTAACAGTCAGATTTGGAATGGAGAGATAATGGCCAAAGAGGAGCAGGTACCTGTTAAGGACAGCACTGAGGATTAGCAGCACCAGCAGCAGGTGCAGCGCTGGAGTCCTCGGGGTGCAAACAGTGTCTGTGTGCCCCCAAACCACGATATTTCCTGTTGGATTCCCCCGGCTGGGTCCTTGCCGGGGTATCGGGCCTAGGGAACTGGAACCACTGCGTTTGCTGGCCCATCTGGAGGAAATGGAGCAGTCAAAGAGGATTATGAAACTGCAGATAAACCTGGCACGGCCTGCCATCACTTCTGCTGCAAGACTGATGGTTCTGTATCTTTTTCCTGCGGATTTATTTTAATTCACTGTCGTGCACACAGCTTTTGGTTGCTGGGAATAAACTACAGCTAAAGCAAAACCCCAGGTGCGGCCAAAATACCCCCAAATGGGATTACAGCCTGCAGAGAGGATGTGCTGAGGGAAGAACAAGCAGCCTTTCTGTGGAACACAGCGGTGCTGGGATGGAGCCATCAGCTCCTGGTAACGTGGTCCAACAGCCTGTGGATGGATCAGCTCCTGGAGCTCACACACAGCCTGGCTGGAGCACACCTGTCCTGCCCCCACACCTGGGGCTGCTCCAGGCACTGTGTCCGTCGCTGCTTCCAGTCTGGACAGACCAGCTCCATCCGTGGGGTCTTGGTGACTGCACACACATGATCAGTGGTTTATGGATTTTAAACGTTTTTCTTCTCCAAGCTGGGATCAAACATTCTCTTGGTACGAACAAGGATTGCCTCAGTCACTGGGAAGTGCTGCTTCTCCCCAGGCACCTGTGATCTCCCGTGCTCTCCAGTTTTGTGGGAGCAGGTTTGGCCAGGAAGGAGACTGTCAGTGATGAACAACCAAAACAGCGAGAGAAGCACAATGAATGGAGATCAGGAGTGTTTGTTAGGAAGGGGACAGGATGGAGTGTGGAGATTAAGTACCTTGTGTTTAAAGAACGACCTGGATAACCACGAGGATCCATTCCCATGTACCAAGGAGACAGGACTTCGTTTGGTCAGGAAAAGGAATAATAAGTATCAAGGGGAGGCGTGTAGGCACAGCTCAGTGGTGTCGCTGAGCAGGGGAATTACCGGCTCTTACGGGATATTGGGATTGGGATGAATACCCACTGTGCTGCTGCAGTATTTAAACTAAATCCATCCGTCAGCTGGCCCGTGGCATTCCACTGGTGCTGTGGATCCAGGGGTGATGCCCATAATGGGGCAGGACTGTCAGGAGATGGTGTGTTTGCTGTTGCAGCATGTTTTGGACACGCTGCTTTCCTGCTGAATGTCTCTGCCCTGGTCCCATGGAGTTTTAACCTATTCCTTATTCTGATTGATTTTGTTTTTCCCACAGAAATCTCAGTGCTTCACCTTTGAGGATGAGGAGCGGGAAGAGAGGAAGGTAGGCACATGCTGCTTGCTTTCCTCCTCTGGTTGGCATGTAAATCTGGTCCAGCTGGGCTTGGCAAGCAGCTCCCACAGGAGAAGAAATGAGAGTTTTCCATTAACTTGGTTAGGGAACGGTGTGCTTGGAGTGCCTGGCTCTGTTTTTTCCATCAGTAGTTGGTGGTTTGGGTAAAGGCCGGCGTCTGTCCGACATTAGCAGTGGTTCCATGACCCATATAGTCCCAGCCACGGGTGTGATCCCTGGTGCCTCTGGGCAGGGATCACAGCAGGGCCAGCTCTGAGGGAGGGTGCCCTGCTGTGAGCCAGCTGGGAGCCAGCAGCGGGATTTCCCGGAGCTGTGTATCAGCAGATCCTTTAAGCTGGTGTAATCTGGCACTTGGAGGGAAGGAACACTCTGCCTGCTCATTCTTGCTCCTGCAGCTCTTCGTGCCAGGGCAGGCCTCAGCCTGGCTGTTCTGCCATAAGGATGACTGTTTTCCTTGGATTATTTTCCAGCTGGCTCAGTTGTGTGGTCAGTTCTCTGGTGGATGGTGCCAATGCATGTGTTAGCACAGCAAGTGCAGGCCAGGTGACCCGGGTGGAGAGCAGGACCTCCTTTGGCTGTGCCAGGGCCAGCTGCTGCCACATGGAGCGTTCCAGGCACAGCCTGAAACGTGGGACTGGATCTGATGAGATCCGAGCTCTTTTTCTTGCGCTGACCCGCTGCTCGAGCTGGGACAGCCACACAGGACGTGGCTGCAGGCACAGTGTCCCACTTTTGGGGTGTATGCCATGAAATACGAGTTGAGCATCACCACCAGTTCCTGGTGCTTGGGTGTTCAGATGGTTCAGCTTCAGGCACACACTCCGAGATCTCTTTCCCCTGAGCCAGCCCTTAGCTTTGGTTGCTGGGACTGGATCTGAAACTCTATCTCCCTCTGAGGAAGGAGAAGAGGAACAGCTGTACTTCCTCATTTTCCCAGGATGTGAGTGTGGGGCACACCATGAGCCTCACATTAAGGACTGAAGTTCATTTTTTCTTCATTCCTTCCCTCAGTAGTTTCATTTCACCGGGGGAGAGTCAGGTTGGACATCAGGAGGAATTTCTTCATGGAAAGGGTGGTCAGGCATCGGAAGGCACTGCCCAGGGAGGTGGTGTGGCCACCATCCATCTCTGGAGGTATCCAAAGAAGGACTGGATGTGGCACTCAGTGCTCTGGTGCGATTGTGAAGGTGCTGATTGGTCACAGGTTGGACTTGATGGTCTCAGAGGTCTCCTCCAAGCTGGATGATTATGAATAATGATTAATGATTATGATTAATGATTCGAACCTTAATGATTCTCTGATTTTTTTGAAGTGTAACCAATAAGGCTGTGTTAAGCTAGTTACAAGCCTCATTTTTGGGTTCTTTCACTCTTGTAACATCACAGGAAGACCCGTGCTCTGAGCTGTGTTGTGTTTGAGGCCTGGTGGGCTCCCCCAGTGGTGCGTGTGGGTTACTGGTGTGACGTGAAGTGTTGCCACACGTGGCTCAGCCTGAGCTGCCCGTGTCTGTGAGGCCTTACCTGTGCTCTCGTGCTGCTCCGTGACTCACCGTTCCCCATGAGCTCTGCAGCTCCTGTGAATTGTGTTAGTGGGGCTCTGCCAGTCTGTACCCACGGAGGATCTGGGCCAGTAGGTCTCCAGACAGCACTGAAATTAAGGAGATGCTGCTTATTTGAATCTCCTGAGGTCTCTTCACCTCTTTTCCCAGGGCATCACATGCTCTCCTCACCTGCCTTGTGTCCTGTGGCCCTCCCTTGTGCAGGGGGCAGGTCGGCTCTGTCAGCCCTCACCAGGGCAGAGCTACAACAGTGACCTGTTTGTGCTCTCTCTTTGTACCCAACACCCTCTGCACGACAGTTTTTCCTGGTTGTTCTTGCCCAAACTGGTCAGGATCAATGCCAGAGCCAGGCACTTCCCGAGTGCTGCCGAGTGCCCACCTCAGCAGGCCCAGGTGACACTACTGTTGTCCAGGGCAGAGCATGCCAGGGCCAGAGGGAGCACGGGGAAGTGTCAGTATCCAAGGCATTGCTTGTTTCCAACTGCACAGAAAATGGCCCAGCTGCTGATCAAGTTCCTGGAGAGGGAGCTGCAGCCATCCTGCCAGGTCACCTGCCTGGAGAGCATCCGCATCCTGTCCCGCGACAAGCACTGCCTCGACCCTTTCACCACCAAGGAAGGCCTGAAGACCCTCTCCAGGCACGCAGGCATCGATTACTCGGAGGAGCTTATCCGGGAGGTCCCAGACTTGGATGTAATCCTGGAATCCCTGAAATGCCTGTGCAACATTGTGTTCAGCAGCCCCATGGCGCAGGAGCTGACGGCAGAGGGGCGGCTGGTGGTGGGGCTGGCCCGGCGCATCAAGCTCTACAACGAGCGCAGTCTCCCCCACGACATCAAGTTCTTCGACCTGCGCCTGCTGTTCCTGCTGACGGCCCTCAGGGTGGACATCCGGCAGCAGCTCGCCCAGGAGCTCCGGGGCATCAGCCTCATGACAGACACCCTGGAGCTCACCCTCGGGGTCAAGTGGTTGGACCCCTACGAAGTTGCCACCGAGGAGGGACTTCTGCCACCTTTGCCTCGGCAGGAGACGGAGCGAGCCATGGAGATCCTCAAAGTGCTCTTCAACATCACCTTTGATTCCAGCAAGAGGGAGGTGGACGAGGTGAGCTCCTTGGGCCCAGGCCATTCATGTGTCTCCGGGCCCCAGCTTTGCAGGTTTTCTTCTCCCTTGCATTTCCCCATGTCCCAGACTGGTCCTTGTGCACCCTCAGGGTGGTGAGGGCCTCGGGTGTCCTCAGAGCACTGCCTCTGTCCAGTGCAGTATTACCCCTTACTTCGCCTGTGCTTTTAGAGCATTCCCAAATGGAGAATTGCGAGTCTGCTTCCCTTGGAATGCTCTGCAGTCCATGGTCAGGCTGCTGGAGGGGGGGACAGGCTGCAGGCTCTGGGGTGTGTGGGATCCCCTTTGCTGATGGAGGTGTTCTTTTCTCCATGTTGGGGCCAGGAAGATGCTGCTCTGTACCGGCACCTGGGAGCCCTCCTGCGCCACTGCCTCATGATCTCTGCCGACGGCGAGGACCGCACCGAGGAGTTCCACAGGTCTGTGTTGGGAAGAGCTTCACCGGGAGCTTCACCAGCTCCCCCAGGCACATCCTGCCTGACCTTGGGAGATTGGGAGGGACCCTGCTGACCAGCAGCTCTTGGGTTTGGCCTGGGGATCCCTCAGGCTGCTGAAATTAAGAAACAGCTTTTCCTGCCCTGGGAATGCCGTGTGGGAATGCCATGGCCTCCTGGCCCCTGAGATCTTGTTCCATGTCCTGTGTCAGGCTGTCCCAACAGCGACATCCACCTCAGTGGGCAACTCGCCAGAGAAGATGCGTGCTGCTTTAATTAAAAAGTCTGTGAGGTGGCCTTAATTGGCCTTAAGCCTTGCTGAGACATGGCACACATGGCTGTGTCATGACACACATAGCTGTGTCATGTTGCTGAGCATTACTGGTGCAGGGGTTTCAGCTTGGAGCAGGTGACACCACCTTGTCCCCAACAACATGTTGTCAGGGGGATCCCAAGCAGTGCTAGCATGGAACATCAGGATGAGGAGTGAAACAGGAGACTCCAGAGACAGAGCTTGGACTACCCAGATTTGTCCTGCTTGCCTCTGTGTCAAGATCTGTGGGTTCTCAGTTGTCACTAAAGTCTCTTGGACTCTCAGCATATAGTTCAGCTGCCCAAAAAGCATTTTAAGTTACTCCCTTTCAGTGGTGTGAGGAGCTTGAGACGCTCCAGGAAAACTTGGATTGCGGGGTCCTCACACTCCCGCAAGTTAATGATGGGCCTTCGTTTCTGCAGAGCTGAAGAACTTCTGTGAGCAAAGCTCTGTCACCATGTGTTCACTTCTCTTCTCTTCCACACGTGCAGCCACACGGTCAACCTGCTGGGCAACCTGCCCCTGAAGTGTCTGGACGTGCTGCTGACTCCCAAAGTGCGGCCGGGCTCGCTGGAGTACATGGGCGTCAACATGGACGCGGTCAGCATCCTCCTGGACTTCCTGGAGCGGCGCCTGGACAGGGTGAGTGGCGGGGCCGCTGCTTCCCACAGGTGCAGGGCACCTTTGCCTCAGCCTGGAAGAGCCTGGTGGGAGCACCACGCTTGGTTTGCAGTTAGCCCTTTGTAGGAGGGACAGCTTTTGGCAGAGCTGTGGTTGGTGGGACTAAACCAACATCCTTGGGCTGGGAATGTGACTGCCGTTGCTTTGAGGGCTGCAGACAGTGAGATCAGAGGAACAGTGGATGATTAGCTGATAATTAGCTGTGTGATTGACAAATCAGCCCTGTTTCACTTAGCAGTGATCTAGTGGGCAGCTCTGGAAGCCTGAGTTCATGTTACCTTCAAGCTGACTACGGTTTTCAGCCTCTGGAGTTGTTCCAAAGGGCCTCCAAATTCTACCACTGCACTTCTCTGCCCTGGATGCCCTCCCCAAATATTTCTGGCACTGCCTGTGCCACAGCAAATAGTGTGGGGAGGGAGGAGGCACTGAATGCCTATGGCAGAGGCTGGGGAGCTCCGTGTCCATCATCCACCTCCCTGATGGTCTGTGCTCATGTTCTCCAGCATGAGCCAGACAAGCTGAGCTCAGCGTGACTGACGTGCTGCTCCTTCTGGGGATGTTTCTGCAGGGTCACAAGCTGAAGGAAAACTTGACCCCTGTGCTGAACCTGCTGACGGAGAGTGCCCGAGTCCACCGGCAGACCAGGAAGTTCCTGAAGGCCAGGGTATGCGGCGCTCAGCCCCACGTTCAGGGGTGCTGCCCTGAGGGGAGGGGAGACCAGCAAAGCCCTGCCTACGGCCACCCTCCAGACCCCTGTGGGTCCTGCCGTGGGTGGCTGAGGCCTTCGGTACCCACAGTGACCTGTCACCCTCGCTGTGGCCCTGCAGGTGCTGCCGCCGCTGCGGGACGTGCGGAACCGGCCGGAGGTGGGGAATTCCCTGCGGAACAAGCTGGTCAGGCTCATGACCCACATCGACACCGACGTCAAGCACTGCGCTGCCGAGTTCCTCTTCGTGCTCTGCAAGGAGAGTGGTGAGTCCTGTGGGGCTTCCGGAGGGAGACCCTGGCATGGGGACCCTCTACAGGGCTTGTGCCTTCCCTCAGTGCAGCCGGGCCGAGTGGGGAAAGGGGAGCGCTCCAGGAGCAATGTGGGAAGGAGGTGCTGCCTCCCAGGCCAGCGGTGAGGGACGAGCTGTGCTGGAGGACACCCCAGCACCCTGCACCCAGCCTGGCCCACGTTCAGCCCCCACCCATGGGCCTTGCTCCCTGTCAGCATCTCCGTGTCTCCCTGGCCTGGAGACATGGCACAGGCGTGCTGCTGGGGCGGGCGGGAACGTGGGGCTGGAGGCAGGAGGGGAGCCCAGCGTGGTGTCTGTCCCTTCTCCCGGCAGTGTCCCGGTTTGTGAAGTACACGGGCTACGGGAACGCCGCGGGGCTGCTGGCGGCACGGGGCCTCATGGCCGGCGGCCGGGAAGAGGGGGAGTACTCGGAGGATGAAGACACGGACACGGAGGAGTACAAAGAGGCAAAGCCCAAGTAAAGAGATCTGCTCCCCCTCTAGAGCTCCCTCCTCCCACACTTTCCTCCTGCTCCTGCTTTACCCCTCTTCATCCCTCCCCGTGCACCTCCTGCCATCTCCCTGTTCTGCTCTTCCAGTGCAGCAGGGGTGGAAGTGCCTGTTACTCCTATCCCTCTCCAGAGCTCAGTGTTGCTAAGCCTGGCTGGTTTTTGGTTCCTCTTTTTCCCTTCCCTCTCTTTTTTTTCCCCTTTCCCTCTCCTTTCCTCCGCAGTGGGTGGTATCTCGAGGGTGGGGGGTCCAGGCCCATGCCCACCCATGTGTCCCACACTCACTGGCTTCCTGTTCAGTGTCCCTGCAGGTTGGGTTTGTTGGGATTTTCACCATTAGCTTTTGTCTCCTGCCCTGAGGAGAGGGAGGAAATGTCACCTGCCCTCGTGTACCTCATTTCCGGTGGCACCGTGGCATTGGCAGGAGGGGGTATTGGAGAAAAGGGAGGTGTTTATAAGGATGTAGGTCAGAAGCCCTCGTAGCACTGTGATGGCACTTGGGGCTCAGGACACAGTGGTGACAGCCAGTCCTGTTGTGCCATTCCTCTGCTCCATGAGGCTCAGAAGGATTCCAAACAGCCCTTTGTCACCTGCTGTCCCCCTCCTGAGCCCTGGCCTCACTGCTCTCTGTGCAGCATCAACCCTGTGACAGGACGTGTGGAGGAGAAGCTGCCCAACCCTATGGAAGGGATGACGGAGGAGCAGAAGGAGCACGAAGCCATGAAATTGGTCAACATGTTTGACAAGTTGTCCAGGTACTGGGACATGGTGTGTGTCCGGGGGTACATCTGTCACAAACCTTCCTTTGACTGCGTTCCCAAGGCCTGAAGGGATCCAGGGGAGGGAGTGGCAGGGGATATGTGGGGACACTCTTCCCTCAGCATGGCCCTGTGATGTGCAAGGGAAGCACTGCCAGCCCCTCCAGCTTTGGCATGATGGGACACTGTGGAATTCCTCACTGTGCCTGCACAGTTCCCAAGCACCTGCTGCTCGCCAGCTTTGTCCAGTGCTTGGGAAGGACAGCAGCCTCTGTCCTGGCAGTGCTGCTCGGGGGGAAGCAGCATTTTGGGGACAGAGAGGGGGACAGATGGCAGCCAGTGCCACCAACCACTTTCCCTGTTGGAGTGCTTTCTTCAGTCGTCTTTTTGGAGTGCTTTCTCCAGTCGTCTTTGACCCAGAGGAGCCCAGCTGAGTTCAGGCTTTCAAGAGTAGGAGGGAAGCAACTCCAGCATGTGTTGGAGGGAGAGGAACACGGACCCCAGTGCTAGTTTTCCTCTGGGAATCCTCAACCACACAGAACACGACTCTAGAAAGGAGCCTATTCCAGGAAATAGTATTGTGCTGCCAGGCCATTGCTTTGCCATGCTGCAAGTTTTAGGGCTGGGACAGTCCCCACTTGTCAGAAGGGATCTTTAGTGGTGCTGGGGGTGTTCAGGCCATTTCCACAAGCCCCACATTCCCGCTATATTCCTGGTCTGTCCCCGTGCTCTGCTGCAGCTCAGCTTGACCTTCCCCCTCTCCCCTGGCTGCAGGGAGAAGGTGATCCAGCCCATGGGCATCACCCCGAGCGGCAACCTGGCGCCCATGGAGAAAGCCATCCGCAACATCGCCGACGAGCGCTCGTCCTCCGACTCGGACCTGGGGCTGGACTGAGCCGGCCCCGCCCCAGCCACCGAGAGCCGGGCTGCGGCCTCTCCCTCGGAACTGGTGCTGCACCCGGGGGCTGGCACTGCGCCAGGACCCTCCTGTGGGATCCGGATCCAGCCCACCACATGGAACACCTGCCTCCTTCCCAGCTCCATAGCCACCTCTCCTTCCAGAGGTCTCCGTGACCTGGCTTCACCTCGGTCTCTCCTGTCAGCGGCCTTGAGGATTTCACACTCCAAATTGCTTCCAGGACTCTCCAGTAGGATTTTCGGTTTTTAAATATGTGCTGTTTGGGAAGAAGGGTCAGGGGGAGGCTCTTCCTGCCACTCCATCAGGGTTCAGTGATCCATGGAGCCTCCTGTGTCTGCGTGGCTGTGTGTGTGGGGCCACAGTGGGGGCTGCTCCCCAGGAATGCCGTGGGAAGGGGGGCTGCCAGAAAGGGGAGTGGGCCTCCAGTGGGAGTGGGATCCGCAGGGCGTGGTGCAGGTGGCTGTATCCATGTCCGTGCACACCCGGAGCATGTGGGTGAGCAGAGCAGAGCCTGGTGAGGCCTTGGAAGCTTCCAGCATTCCATTGGCCGCAGGAGAGAGCGCGTGGGCGGCTGCCGGGGACGCTCCGATGTCCCTTCCCTGGCACTGGGCACTGTCCCTGTCACCACCCAGCTGGGTGTGGGCGTTCGCCTCTCCCCACCTCCCGCTTTCCAGACAAAAGGCCAATACCTGTGCTCTGTCCTTGGCTCCTCCTCGCTGTCCCCAGGTCACTGTGTCCCCCAGGGGCTGCTGTCGGGCCTGGTGTAGATTTGTCTTTATTTTTATTCCTGTTTTCTTTGGAAAGAAAATCTTGCCGTTTGTCTCATGTACCCGAGTTCCCAAACCTCCCGTCATGAGTAGGAATGCACAAGTGACGCTAGAATAAAGCCAACCTGACACGTGGGAGCGTGGCCGTGATTCCTCTGAGCAAGGAAATCCCTGTGGCTGTCCCCGTGGCAGAGGATCCCAGGTGTTCCTGCCCGTGTGTCCTTAGGAGCTGAGGGTGTTCCTGAACGTGGTCTCGGAGGTGAAGAGCTGCAGGGGTGCTTGACTTGATTTTCCAGTCTCCTGCTTGGTACTGCTGAGGCCCCTCAAGTGCCGTGTCCAGCTCTGGGCCCCTCATGGCAAGGAGGATACTGAGGGGCTGGAGCATGTCTGGGGAAGGGAATGCAGATGGGGAGGGGTCTGGAGCACAAGGAGCTGAGGGGGCTCAGCCTGGAGAAAAGGAGGCTCGGGGGGGCCTTCTGGCTCTGCATAACTCCCAGGGAACAGGGACAGGACAAGAGGGAACAGCCTCATGCTGTGCGTGGGGTGGTTCGGGTTGAACATCAGGAAGAATTTCCTCGTGGAAAGGGCTGTCAGGCCTTGGCATGGGCTGCCTAGGGAGGTTTGGAGTGCCCATCCCTGGAGGTGTCCAAGGAAGGCCTGGACGTGCCACTCACTGCTCTGGGGTGGGGACAAGGTGGGGATCAGTCACAGGCTGGACTCGATGATTTTGGAGGTCTTCTCCAACCTGGATGCTTCTGTGTTTGTGTTTAGTTCCTGACTGACCCCCAAGTGCCAATCCGGGCTGCTGGGCTGGTGACAGCCCTGCTCTGTCACAGTGTGAGCTTTTAGGCCAGTTGCATCTTTTTTATTTTTAACTAGTAAAACCCTGCCCCCCTCCACCCCCCAGCCCTTGTGTGTGCAGACACAGACCCCGATCCCTTCCCAGCTGTTGAAGCTTTCCCAAGCTTTCCGTGCAAAAGGAAAAGGGGGGTTTGGTGTTTTTAATGCAGTTGCTTCTGATATTGTTGTTTCAATTTTCCAGAGTGCTTAAATCCCTAAGAACAGCTGCCGGGCCTGGCCTGGAATGCCCTGGAGCAAGGGCTGAGCTCGGCACTGGGCATTTTGGGAGGAGGTGTTCACAGAATCACGGAACTCTGTTTTGGGGGGAAGCAGGGGATGGTTAAAAACAAGTCCCCACCATTTCCAGTGTGGATCCAAGTGCCACAAGGCTCTGCGTTGTGTTGTGGCAGGTTTGGAACAGAGCAGGACATGGCTGCAGTGCTGTGACACTGCCACCCCCCAGGATGGCATCTACAGCAAGGAAAGGCACTTGTGTGAGGGGGAAAAAGGGAGAAAAGGTACAAAAAAGCAGCTGAAAGAAGCAGTGGTGGGAACAGAAGGTGACTTTACAGAAAACCCCTCAGGTGACATCCAGAAACGAATTATCTCTCTTTATTATTAAATAATTAACACTCCAGAGATTCAGAAACTCCCCAGCAGCTTGAGCTGGAATGGGAATGGGGGGCAGCCCCCCCGCCCTGGCTTGTCCCCTGATTAGCAGAGATTTCATGGAAGACTAAACACAGCCTGCAGCAGCTGAGGATCGTGGCCAAGGGAACAGTGGCTGGGGAGGAGCTGTGACAGGAACTGGATGCTCAGCCCGGTGGGAGCTGGAAAACACTCTCCAGTCTGTCCTGGCCTGACCTTCATGGCATTCCAGCTCCTGCTCCGTGGAACCAGTGTCTCTGAGGGGCTCTGGGATGGATGGCTTGGAAGGAGGGAGATCCAAACAGCCAGCTGCAGGCACAGAGCTCATTGCATGTGGTGGCACGAGCCCCCAGGCCCTCGGACACTTGCTGGTGACACTCATGGCTGGACATCCTCCAGTGACGTGCTGAGGGGTGACAGGAGCACCTTCCTACTTGTCCTTGGCATCCAGCTGGAAACAGAGACCACAGTGCTTGCCAGGGAGCATCAAACATTCCAGCACCAGCCCCACAGGTTTCACAGAATCCCAGAACTCTGGAATGGTTTGGGTGGGAAGGGACCTTAAAGCTCATCCAGTCCCACCCCTGGCCATGGACAGGGACGCTTCCCACTAGTCCAGGTTGCCCCATGCAACGGGTTTTCCTCTATCATTGTTGCATCAGCATTATCCCTCAGGGATTCAGAGCAGCAGAAGCATCGTGCCAAGGGCTGGCTGGTCCCCAAAATGTTGGTACTGAAAAATCAAAAACCTGGCCAAAAGGCTAAGAATTCCTACTCATTCCTGCTGCATTATCTGAGGGAAGTAAGAACAACCTGGATGTTACAATTGGAATCTTCAAGCCATGTTTTATGAAGTCGCGTTTGGACAACGTATGCCTAAAAAATACAGCTGTCTTTGATGTCAAATGTGGAAAAAACCTCCCAGTGGTCTAAAGGAATGTAGTAATTAACATCAGCACTGAGCTCTGAGTAATTAAGAACTTGTTCCCCTGTAATTTCTCACTCCTGAAGATCCCAGAAGGTTACAGATGTGAGAATGGTGGGGGGGAAAAAAAGTCTGTTTAAGGATTCATCACTGCCAAGTGGAGCAGGAGCAGGAACCCCACTCCCTGTCCAGCCACAGCAGCACAGGTTGGGTGTCAGCACACCTGGAGACTCCATTCCCTCTCTCCTACTGCGTATTGCTCCAGAGGAACCTCTGGAAGTGGCAGCACAGCCATGAAGGGACTGTAGGGAGCGAGGGTTTCCAGCCCCTCACAGCCCAGTTTTGTGTTGAGGCTGTGCTGCCTCACAGCCCAGCACTGCTGGCCAAGGGCATTTCCTGGCTGGTTACTCCCAGCCCCTGGAACCTGCAGCTCCAGCTCCAGGGCTTGTCTGAGGACAAGTCACACACCAGGGGATGTGACTGGAAGCTTTTCAGTCCCTGAGGGGGTCACTGCTTTCAGCCCAAATCCTGCCCTTTTCCATGTTCCCAGTTCATCTGGGACTGGCAGATCCATGTCTTCCCATCTATCACAGACACATTGAGCCCACAGTGCTCTGCCCTGACACCCTGGCTGTGAAACAGCACTCAGGTTTGGGTTGCCTTGGGGTTTTTTTGCACTTTTCTGTGCAGTATGACCCCAGCAAGCACAAACCCACTCCCCTGGATAATTCCAGCACAGGGAACACAGGGGCTGAGGGGGGAGCGGGGGCTCCGAGCCTCTTCCCACCTTCTCTTTCTCCTTCTGGATCAGCGTTTGCATCTCGTCGCTCCAGCCCAGCAGCTCCACCAGCTTCTCGACGCCGCCGACCACGTCCCCGAGCTGGGCCACGTCGTTGTGGCGCTGCTGCCACGCGAAGGGGCCCACGAGCTCCCGGTTGATGAGCACCCGCGGCACGGAGCTGCGCACGGCTCCGGCCAGGCTGGCAAAGGGCTCCACCTGGGGGGGCAACCCAGGGGGCACAGGGACCGTCACCCTGCCAGGGCCACCAGTTCCCGGCACACTCGGCTTGGATCCACTCAGCCACCCCGGCTCTGAACGGGTCGCAGCGTCACCAGTTACCTGGTGGCCTCTCCTCAGGCAGCCCCACAGCTCTCCAGGTGCCCACCTGTTTCCAGAGGGTCTCTCAGAGCACCTCCACCCTATTTCTTACCCTCCACCTCAAATTTCACCTCCCTAACCCATTTTCTCGCCTTCTCCTCTAAGCCCTCTCTCCCCTCCGGAGTCCCTACAGACCCTGTTTTCCATGTGCCTTTTTCCGAGGGGTTTCCCTCATTCCCAGACCTCCAGGGATGTCCCGATGACGAAGAGCAGGTCTGCCATGGGGAAGTCTGTGAGGTGCAGGAGGAAGCGCTGCGGGAGCTGCTCGCCAAAGAACACGATGTCGGGCTTGACGACTCCGGTGCAGACAGGGCAGCGAGGGATCCTGTCCCCCATGACATCTCCCTGAAGGGAGAGACCCCAAAACTGCCAGTCACAGGGACCCTGTCCCCCTCAGAGACCCAAAATTGCCGGTCACAGGGACCCTGTCCCCCTGAGAGACCCCAAAACTGCTGGTCACAGGGACCCTGTTCCCCTGAATGGAGAGGCTCCAAACCTTCCTGTCACAGGGGTTCAGAATCACCACGTCCTCAGAGCAACGCCCGACCCCAAACCTGGTCCCCTCCATAAACCTCTTGCCAGAAGGGTAAAAGAACAGGTTGAGACCTGTCATTACGATAATAATTAATGCCTCCTTGTGTTAATTGTGTTGATGCCCGGCTGGGCCCACTCACCCTGAAGTCCTCTCCGGGGAAGTTCCTCTGACACACTGTACAGGTGGCAGTGGCAAAGGTGCCGTGGGCTTCCACCAGCCTGTCGGGAGGGATCCCAGCCACTGGAATGCAGCGTGTGGGAGAGGACTGAGCCAGAGCCTCCCTGTGTGCATCTCCCCAGTCCTGCTTCTCCCCTCAGCTCCTGGTGCTGCTGCTGGATATGGGAAGAGGGAGCTCACCTCTCTCCAGCCCGTCGATGTTCTGGGTGTAGAGGCGCAGGAGCAGCCCCTTGTCGTGCAGCAGCCGCAGGAAATAGTGGGCGGAATTGGGGCGGTAGTTGCCGGGATAGAGCTCCTTGGCCAGGGTGAAGAAGGGCTTGGGATTGACGAAGAAATAGCCCAGCTCAAAGATGGCCTCGGGGTAGGGGATGTCGTACTGCTCCAGGTTGCTGTACAGGCCGCTCCCGGGGGACCTGCGGGGACAGGGGGCAGCTGAGAGGGGCTGTGGTGGGACCTGGGCTGGAGACAGAATCCCAGGATCACTGAGGTTGGAAAAGTCCTCCAAGAGCGTCGAGTGCAACCTGTGATGCATCATCACCTTGTCAACCAGAGCACCGAGTGCCACGTCTGGCCGTTCCTCGGACACCTCCAGGGGTGGGGACTCCACCAGCTCCCTGGGCAGCCCCTTCCAATGTTTAATCACCCTTTCCATGGACAAGACCTCAGCCCTCCGAGGGCACAGAGGATGGAGGCATCACCTGAAGTCTGGGATGCCGCTGGGCGTGCTGATCCCGGCGCCGGCCATCACCACCACGCGCCGACATTCCTTCTTCCGGAGCAGCTCGGCCACGTCCTTCAAGGTGAGCTTCTGCTTCCCCTTGTCACCTCCCCACGGGCCCAAAATGCCTCTGGCAGCCGCGCTCAGACAGAAGGGCCTGGAGCCTTGGGTCCTGCTCGGCACAGGGGGAAGCACAGCACTGACAGAACTGACAGTGACTTTGGCTCGGGGGGAGAAAACCACCCAAAAATTCCACAGGAAGCTCTTCCCTGGGCAGGATTGTGCTAGGGCTTCACTAGGAGAGAGCTTGGCTGTTATCCGACCCAAACCCTGGAGCAGACATGTCCCTCTGCGCTTCCTTTTGTGGATCTAAAATACCAAATCACCGATATTCCTGTGAGAGGGTTTTTTTGGACAGGGACGGACACCAGGCTGGACCCACTGGGAATCACCAGTCTCAGTATTGATTTACACTCCTCTGGGATCCAGGAGACCCTTCTGTGTCCCGAGTTCAGCAAGTTTCTCTCAGGGAGATGTGTGACCCTGCCCAGGTGAGCACAGACACTGTTCCCTGTTCCCTCCCTGGGCTGTGTGTGTGTCCTTGTCCAAAGGAACTGCAGCCCTGTGCCCAGCTGGGCTGGGAACAGCCATTGTCATCTGGGAGCAGTCATTAGCAGTTCGGGAACACTCATTGTCAGCAGGGAACAGCTTCTCCCAGAAAATTAGTGCTGCTGGAGCAGGGCATTGTGCACAGTCCAGAGCAGGCGTGGGGAGAGCCGGGAGAGCTGCTGGGGCTTGGCAAGCCCGAGGAGCACGGACAGAGCTGGAAGTGTCTCCAGGCCTCAGAGCGGTCAGCTCTGCCTTCCCTGGGATGTGACACTGCCTTCCCTGGGATGTGTGACACTGCCTTCCCTGGGATGTGACACTGCCTTCTCTGGGATGTGTGACACTGCCTTCTCTGGGATGTGACACTGCCTTCTCTGGGATGTGTGACACTGCCTTCCCTGGGATGTGTCCCTGCACTGCCTTTCCCTGCTTTCCCAGGGCTGTGACCCTGCCTTGCCCTGCTGTCACAGGGATGTGACAGTGCCTCCCCCGGGCCGTGACACCGCGCTGCCTTTCCCGGCTGTCACAAGGACACGGCTCTGCCCGCTCACACCGGCTTCCCGGAGAGCTGAACTCACACTTGCGAGAACACTGAGATTTCCCT
>VZRO01002663.1:107426-120160 GCA_013397915.1 Daphoenositta chrysoptera
GTGTGGGGGTCGCCTGGGGGGTGTGGGGAGGCGTGCTGACCCCGAGCTGCTCCCCGCAGGGTGAACCCCCTGTCCCTGGTGGAGATCATCCTGCACGTGGTGCGGCAGATGACAGGTGCGTGTCCTCCCCTCCTCCCGCCCTGCTGTGACCTCTGGAGCGCGGCCAGGGCGGGTCAGCCTCGGATGGGGAGTTGATGTCGTTCTGCTGCATGGAGAAGGGAAAGCGCTGGGTTAAAAGCTGAAGTTACTGCTGATCCCTGGAGCAGGAAGCGCACAACTTCCCTGGAGAGGGGGTTGGTGAGGAAAAGCCCGGCCTGCCTGGCAGCACCTGCTGCAGGTTGAGGGTGCACTGTGGAAAACACTGTGGAAAACCCACGTTGCAGCCTTCAGCAATCCTGTAAAAGGTGTGTTGGTGGGCGAGGCTTAGCTCCACGAGAGCTGCACGTTTAAATCTATTTTTCCCTCTGCTCCAGATCCCAACGTGGCCCTGACTTTCCTGGAGAAGACCCGGGAAAAGGTATGTGGGGAGTTGCTCGTGGTGTGTTTTGCCTGTGAGCAGGCCAAGAGGCACCGGCGTGTGTGACGCCTGTGCTGGAGAGCAGCACCTTTCCACAGGGACTTGAGTGCAGGAACATGGTGACAAGGGACATTTATCCAGCCCCTGGAGCGCACCTGGCTGCAGGTGACACTCTGAGCGGGTCCCCGTGTCCCCGCAGGTGAAGAGCAGCGACGAGGCCGTGATCCTGTGCAAAACGGCCATCGGGGCCCTCAAGCTCAACATCGGGGACCTGCAGGTCACCAAGGTGAGGGGTGGCCTGGGATGGGGAGTTTTGGGTGCTGTGACATCCCTTGGTTATCCCAGCTCAGAGGGGCTCGTGAGCTCACCAGGATGTGGGAGCTGCTCATGGTGACCTGTGGTGGTGTTGCCTGAGCGAAGCCCATGGGGGTTGTCATCCTTGCCTGGTTTTAGAACCATCTTTCAAATCTGAAATGATGTTTTCCAGGCAGGGCAGCTTTGGTTCTCCTCGAGCAAGTGCAGAGGGATGGGTTTGGGTGGTGGAATGCTGGAATGGTTTGGGTTGGAAGGGATCTTGAAGATCACCCAGTCAAGGGCGGGGACACGGGCAGGGACGCCTTCCACTAGACCAGGTTGCCCCACTCTGGCTTTGGACACTTCCAGGGATGGGGCAGCCACAGCTTCTGTGGGCAACCTGTGCCAGGGCCTCAGCACCCTCGCAGGGAAGGATTTGGGAGTGATGGTGGCTTTGGCTGTGTCACAGCTGCGTGGGATGTCACCGGGGATCCCCGGGAATGCTGCAACCCTCGGAGCCAGGAGCGCAGGCACGCTCCAGGTGCTCCTTCCCCTGTAAGAGCCAGGTCTTGCCCTTCCCAGGAGACCATCGAGGAGGTGGAGGAGATGCTGAACACCCTCCCCGGGGTGACATCCGTGCACAGCCGCTTCTACGACCTCTCCAGCAAGTACTACCAGACCGTGGGGAACCACGCCGCCTACTACAAGGATGCGCTGCGCTTCCTGGGCTGCATCGAGGTCAAGGACCTGCCAGGTAGCTCCTCTCTCGGGGGAAAATCCCACTTCCCATGCTCTGCTTCATCCCCCCAACCTAAATAAGTGCCCTGGCTGACGTTTTGTCCGTGTTGCTTTGGCTGTGCCGTGGTGGATCCGAGGTCCGGCTGGACTGAGGAGTGACCCCCGAGGACCTGCTCCTGGGCTGCACTAGGGGAAAGAGGGGGAAAGCCCCTGTCAGAAGGACAAGTTTGATCCAGTTCCCCAAAATCTTCACTCTAGATTCAAAAGGCAGCCCTTTTGTGCTGTGGTTACTGCAGGCTCCTGAATTTCAGGCAGCGTGGGGGAAGACGAGGGCTGGGAATAGTTCAGTGTAGGTGAGGGAAGGCTTGATGGGGCTTAAAGTGGTGCCTCATCCAAAATATTTTTGGCTTGGGTTTTTTTTTCATCCAAATTATTTTTGGTTAGGGATTTTTTTATCCGTAGTGTTTTTGGTTTGGGGTTCTTTTCATCCAAATTATTTTTGTTTTGTTTTTTTTCCAGTGTCAGAGCAGCAGGAGAGAGCCTTCACCCTGGGGCTGGCTGGGCTGCTGGGAGAAGGTGTCTACAACTTCGGGGAGCTGGTGAGTGCTGCCACATCCCTTGATCCCTGGAGCCCCAGGAGCTGGTTTTCCCCTGCTCACACCCTCCTGCCTGTCCCCTGCAGCTGATGCACCCCGTGCTGGAGTCCCTGCGCAGCACGGACCGGCAGTGGCTCATCGACACCCTCTTCGCCTTCAACAGCGGCAACGTGGAGACCTTCCAGGCCCTCAAGTCGGCCTGGGGGCAGCAGGTGAGGGCTCTGGCACTGCTCAAGGCCCAGGCTTGCGATTTCCACCTGACATTCAGAGTTTCTGGACCTTTTCTTAATCACCTTTGCCTCGTTCCTGGCTCTGGAGTACTGGTATAATTCCAATGGGAGCATAGGAGTGGTTATTCCATCTTGATACACGTCATTAGTTTTCTTTTGGCTTCTCTCTGGAGTGCTTCCAGTGGGAAACGGTGCTTTTCCCTCCTGTTCTGGGAAGTGTGAGGGCAAACAGTGATGTTGGATGTTACCCACACTGGCTACCCCAGGTATATACCTACTGGTATAGCAGTGGATCTGTGAGTCCACTGGCACTTGGATTGTTTCCTGGAACCATTCCTGGCTGGTGGGTGGGCTGTGGTGGCCTCCTTCCTCCTACATGAACCATCCCAGGGATTTATTCCTGTATGTTCTCCCCCAGGACGGGGGGAAAATGCCATAATGACCTGATTTTTGGTGCCTTTTCTCCCCTCACAGCCCGACCTGGCTGCGAATGAAGCGCTCCTGCTGCAGAAGATCCAGCTGTTGTGTCTCATGGAGGTGAGCTGGGATGTGCTCAGTGTGTCTGGTCACTCAGCTGCAGGAACTCCTGGGTGCAGGAAGTTCAGTGACAGGGGGGAAAGGGTTATTGGGAAGGGTTAGATGGGAGTGGGATATTGGGAAGGAATTCTTCCCTATGAGGATGCTGAGGCCCTGGCACAGGTTGCCCAGAGAAGCTGAGGCTGCCCCTGGATCCTTGGCAGTGTCCAAGGCCAGGCTGGACAAGGCTTGGAGCACCCTGGGATAGTGGAAGGTGTCCATTCTGTGACATGGAGGAGGGGGAGAGCAATCCCTCAGGGATGGTGTCTGGAGTATGTTCCAGGAAAACAAAAGGCTTTCAGGACACAAACATCTCTGTTCCCCAGGGACCAAGGGTCCTTTCCCTGATTGATAACCTGGAACAGCCCCTTCCTGTCACTGGAAGACCCTGGCTCTGTTGCCACCACCCCATACTGGTGTAAAACATTCTTGTTTGGCTTATTTTGGTTCAACATGAGAAATGCAGTTGCCAGTGCAGAGTGAGACTGGGCAGGGCAGCTTGAGGGAGGCTCTGTGGGCTGTGGGAATCCCTAAAACCCCGTGGGGGCTGTTTCTTTGGTTTGTTCCCTGGATGCAGATGACTTTCACCCGCCCGGCCAACCACCGCCAGCTCACCTTCGAGGAGATTGCCAAGAGTGCCAAAGTCACCGTCAACGAGGTGAGTTTGGGGTTAGACACCCCTGGTAATGTCCAGGGTCTGGAGCTCTGAGAGTGCCTGGATAGACCCGAACCACACAGAATCCCAGAGCCATTCAGGCTGGAAAAAAGCTCCCAGATCATTGAGTCCAACCTGTGCCCAGAGCACTGAGTGTGATGTCCAGTCATTCCTCGGACACCTCCAGGGATGGGGACTCCAAACCTCCCTGGGCAGCCCCTGCCAATACCTGACAGCCCTTTCCATGAGGAAATTCCTACTGATGTTCAACCTGAACCTCCCCTGGTGCAGCTTGAAGCTGTTTCCTCTTGTCCTGTCACTTGAATCCTGGGAGAAGAGACCAACTCCCACCTGCTGCTCAGGGACAATCAGGCTCTCTTGGCTTTTTCCAATTGCCCAGTTCTTCCTGGGTTTTCGGAGAAAAGAGAATAAATCTACTTGTAGGGAAAAAGAACTAAAAAATCCAGTTTTAGGGAGAAGACCTCACCATGTTGAGGTGCCAAGCCTCGAGGCAGTTCTGTCACCTGAAAGGGGACAGGTGTGAGAGCTGCTGCCCTGGGTTCTGAGGGGATCTCGTGTGAAGATGCCAGGTTTTACTCATCTCGGAGGGAAAGTGGGGTGGTCTGGGTCATTTCCAGGCATTATCTGTGTTCCCAGGTGGAGCTGCTGGTGATGAAGGCGCTCTCGGTGGGGCTGGTGAAGGGCAGCATCGACGAGGTGGACAAGAGGGTGCACATGACGTGGGTGCAGCCACGGGTGCTGGACCTGCAGCAGGTAACGGCCCCAGCTGGGCTGAGGTGACCGGGAGTGGCAGCGGGGCTGGGAAGGGTCACGGATTGGGAATGGGCCTCCCTGGAGGCTTGGCTTTGTCCCGGGACACTTCACAGGAACAGGGGTGGCACGTCCCTTGTGAAAGCCACACAAACACCACGGAACACAGAAGCCGTGGCTGTGTTTTCCAGAAGGATCCAGGCCTCATTCCTAAAAGCATGAAACAACCTTTGGGAGTTCCGGGGGTGTAGGAGGCATTTCCCTCTTGGGAAGAGGGAAGTCCAGGATGATAACTGAGCTTCTCAAGTTCATCCTGGTAACATTTAAGGAGGCTGTGCAGGGTGTCTACCTTTAAACCCAAAAATGAGTGCCTGGAATTCTGGCTGCAAATGATTGCTTTGGTGCATTTCAGTTTAACCCCTGCTGGTAGAAGCTGTTAATCCCAGAATCCCAGGATGGATTGGTTTAGGTTGGGAGGGACCTTAAAGCCCATCCAGTGCCATCTCCTGCCATGGGCAGGGACACCTTCCACTAGCCCAGGTTGATCCACACCCTGTCCAACCTGGCCTTGGACACTTCCAGGGTTGGGGCATCCCCCTTTCTGGGTGTGTGGGGCTTTGAGGAGTGGTTTGGGCTCTCAGGTGTGAGGAGGAGCCTGTGGGCATTCCCAGGAGCTGAGGCACTCCATCCCCATGGCCTTGCCTTGCAGATCAAGGGGATGAAGGATCGCCTGGAGTTCTGGTGCACGGACGTGCGGAGCATGGAGATGCTGGTGGAGCACCAAGCCCACGACATCCTGACATAGAGGAGAGAGTGATTCCTGCTGCTCCTGAGGCCGGCAGCACTCAGACCACTGACTGCACTGAATCCATGGAGGGGTGGGTGGGCAGAGTGGGAGCAGCCTGGGATGTGGCGAGCAGGAGGACGAGGACGTGGCCTTTTGCCGTGTGACCCTTTGGTGCTCGAGCCAAGCTTTCCCTCTGCTGGCACGAGTGGCTCTGATCCCTGATCCCAGAGGTCCATCCGGGGGGGATGGATCACTCCTGATCCCTCCTGCCTCCAGCTGCTGCAGGAGGGTGGAATCCTGGTGCAGGATCCGAGGGGTCTTGGCCTTAGGGGGCACAGCCTGTCCCGCTGCCCTCTCGCCCTGCCCCTGCAGCAGCCTGAGGTAGCATTCCCCAAATCCTCTTCCTCCCCTGGCTCCCCTTTCCCTCTGCCTCTCCTCATCTGCAGCAGAGGGAGTGTTTGCTCCATCCAAGGGTTTTCCCGGGATTCCTGGTTAGTGGGTGTGTCCATACACTTGAGGGGGTGGTTGTCTTTCACCAGCGCTTTGTGCTCGGGTGAGGTGCAGTGGCATTGCCGGAATAAACGTCTCTGCCTTCCCTTTTTGGGAATTCTGTGTTGTCTCCATCCCTGGCAGCTGAGCTGCTGATCCCGTTAAACACGTGTTTCCACGGTCAGGCCTTGCCACTGCTGGGATTCAGGAGCTTTCCTCCCCAGTTTGGTTCTCTGGTGTCATTAACAAAAGGCACTGCTGGAATTTTGGTGCTTCTGCTTTTCCTGCCTTGACTGAGGGTGTAAACCCAGCAAGAGAAAAGGGAGCGTGTGGCTGGTGCCAGACTGGTGCAGGCAAGGAGGTGCCTCACACAAGGGAGGGAGACAAACCTTGGAAAACGCCTGCTCGCCCTCCTCCTGCTGCTCTCCAGGCCCTTCGGGCTGAAATTCCCTCCTGGATGGGGGTTGTTCAGTGCCCAGTGCCTGCCTCTTCCCTGCACTAACACTGGGTTTGACTTCCCCTCTTCCTGCTGCATCCTGTCTGCCAAGGGTTGTTCCTGGTGCCACTTCTACTGACTTCAGGAGGGCGTGTGGAAGAGGTAAGTGTTCTGATCAGGAAAATACTCCCTTCATTTCGTAGCTGGGGACAGGAGAAGGCTTTAGGGAGCACAGTCTCCTTCCCAGTGCCATGTCAGATCTGGCCCTCAGTCCCAGGGCTGTCACTACTCTTCAGGGAATAAAGGGAACTCCACTGGAGTCATTGGGGGGCTGCTGCTGCTTGAGATCAGCATCAGAAACCCGGAGTGTCGCTGTGGGAAGCAGGAGCAGCTTCTCCCGGGAGCATTCCGACAGCTCCCATGCCGTGGGAGCGCTCTCCTGGCTGTGAAGCTCTGAGCTGCTCCTGGGAATGAGGGTCAGATCTGCAGAACTGTGACAGCTCCAGAGGTTTTTCCAAGATACCTGGATGCACCCCTTGCTACCCAAACCTTCCATGCGCTGGCTGCTTCCCTGGCTCAGGTAATTTGGGATGTGGTGGGCAGAGAGGCCCTTCCTGCAGGGAAGGGAGTGGGCAGGTGTGCAGCCCCAGCCCGCAGCACCCTTTTAAAGTCACTGCCAGCCTTTGGGTGTTCTGCTGCCAGGAATTTACCTTGGATTGGCTTCCTGGCCTGCCCTGGGAGAGGTGATGGGGTGCACGCAGCGCTGCAGCTGGGAGAGGCTCCAGAGGGAATGTGCCTTCCCATTGGAGCCTGCTGCCAGCCCCTGGGGGAATGCTGCGGGCAGGGATCCGGATCATTCCCTATGGACACCCCCGTGGATGGAGCAAACCCAGCCAGCCGTTGTTGAATGCACACGTGGATTTTAATGAGCAGGCTCGGGGGGTTCCATCCCGGCGAGGGTCTGTCCCGAGGCCTCTTCCCTCGGGATTGTCTGGGCAGGGAGCAGGCTGCTCCTGCTGCTCCTCACTCCGGCCTGCTCCTGTAGCTGTGTATGTTGGCCAGGACCCAGGCTGCGGGCAGCAGGAAGGCGGTGAACATCACGGAGAGGGCGATGACTTCTTCCTGAGGGGGACAAGGAGCGGGAATTAGTGGGATGGCTGTGCCATGGCCACGGCACACACCCAGCTCGCTTCCCTGTGCTCTTCCCAGCCCTGTGGACCCGCCCTGGGGCTCCGGAGGGAGGTTTGGGGAGCAGAGCTGTCCCCACTGGCAGTGGATCAAGCTGGTGCTCTCCAGGTTTGTTGTTTCTCTGGGACACTGGAGCAGTGCATGACCTTGGGGCTGTGCCCGGGGCCTGCGGTGTTCCTGACTTTCAGATGACTTTGTGATGGGAATTGCAGCCAGCAGCAGCCCCTCGTTTCCCTGGTGCAGCCAGGACAGCATTAACCCCCCCCACTGGCACCTTTCTTTGATTTATTTGCCTGGAAAAAGCCTCTCCAGGCTCCTGCAGATCCTTTGTTGCAGACCTTGGAAAGGCAGCAAAGGGTAACCCCCCCGTCTCCCCCCNGTTTTCTCAGCTTGTTTCACCCAGCCCGGGAGAGTCTGGTTTGGGGGGACTGTCCCCACAGGGGCAGTGTCAGAGGGACTTTGGGCTCTGCAGTGACAGCAGCCCCTGTCCTTGCCCGTGGGGACACCCCTTTGGGGTGACTGTCACAGGACAGGGGTTCAGGGTCTGAGTCTGTCTCTGAGGGGCCACCAGTGTCACTGCTGCCCCTCTCCCCTGCAGGGGACCGCCAAACCCCCAAGGTTAAGAAAGGGGCTGGAAGGACAAAACCAAACGGCAGCAGGAGCCAGAGCTGGGGAGCGGGGCACGGACGCCGTGGGGGTGCGGGCTGGAGCCCGAGGGCACATTCCTCCTGTTCCTCCCCCTCCCCTTTTGCTTCCACCCCCTTCCAAAATAATTTGGCCCTGACGCAGAGGGTTTGGGCCCCTCCACCCAGGCTGTTCCCACCTTTTCGGCCCCCCTGGGATACTCACGCCAGCAGAGAGCGGGTGCTCTGGGGGTAGGGAGCGGAGCTGTGCCCGGGGGACCCGGGTGATCCGGAGTGCAGCTGCCAGGAGCTGGGAGCCCCTCTGGAAACCCCTCATGGCGCTGTCAGGGCGCTGATCCCGCTGCTCCTCGCTCTGCAGCTGCCCAGCTTGTCACTGTCACCGCTGCCACCACCCCCCGGCCACCCCTCGGCACGGCTCCAGGGGCACGGGGAGGAACGGCCTGACACGGCAAGGCTTTCCCAAATTGCTCTCTGCTTAGTTTTTCTTCCCTTCATTGCCCTGGGATTTTTTCCCCTCAGCACTGCCCAGGACTCTGAGACCAAAAACTGTCGCCAGCCAGCACAGGGGGACACTGAGACGCTGCTGGAGAGCAGAGACCTCCTCTTGGAGGGGCCTTTTCCCTTGGAGCAAAACTCTTCCTCTGGAGCAGAGCTCCTCTCTCCTTGGACCTCCTCTTCTGTGGGCTTCTATAAACTTTATAACACCCAAAACACCATTCAGCGAGAAAGGACTTTCTGGAAAAGGCCGTTTCCGAATTCCTCTGATAAAGGGAAGTGATGTGCATGCCACTGGGATCAGCTGGGGAAGGAACCACTTGTCCCTGTGTGCCGGTGGCTGCTGGAGGGGGATCCAGTGCCCCAGAATCCCTATGGATGCCCAGCCGCTCTCCAGGGGATGGATATTCCTGCCCCCGCCACAGACTCAGCCTGTGCTGGAATCAGCTGCTGGCTGAGAGGAGCAAGCCAAAGGGGAAGTGGATCCTGCAGGGGCACAGGTGGGATTAGACCCTGGAACACCAAAGGAGTAGAGCTGGCAGCAAGTGTCACTGCCCGGGCTCTGCCCTTGTCAGGGTGTCCCCAGGGCAGCCCTGGGGCTTTGGCAGCTGCGGGACTGACCCAGCCAGGCTGCGTGGGGGCTTTGCCGTGGATTTACAGCGGAGGACAGGTGTGTTGTGCCAATCCTGTAAGTGCTGGATCGGGCAATAAAATCATCCCTGTGAGCCCCGGGGCCGGTGGCCGCTCGGAGGGGCCGGTGGTGCCTGGCTGCAGCTCCATCCCTGCATCCCTGACCCAGCAGGATGGGACCAGCTGGAAGGGGCTTGGAAGAGCGTGACGAAGCCAAAGTCCAGATGGAATTTTTTTCCTCCCTGGAAAGAGGCGAGGGGAAGGGTCAGAGCGTGGCTGGGGACACGGGAGGTAGGTGGGGTGTGCTGCTAGCCCGGCTCTCTCCCAGCGGCTTTGGGACCATAAATCATCCGCCTTGGTTTTCCTCTTTCAGTTCCTCCTTCCCCGGCACGGGGCAGCCCCAGCACTGCCGCGCTCCCTCCGCGGGCACTGAGCTCAGCTGGAGAAACAACTGCCTGTCCAGGATCGGTTTTCCAACTATTTCTTTTTAAGGACTGGGGAAAAAAGCGATTTCCTTCCTTCTTTCTCGGTTGGGCAACTTCCGTCCTTCCCTGGAGCAGCCTCTCTCCGCCCGCACAGGCTCAGCCCGGCCTCGGGACCGAAGGCAAGACCCACCTCCTCCCTTCCGCACCCTGGGGCTTGGGCTGGGTCGGGGTTTTTCACTTTCCCGAAGGCAGGATTTTCCTCACAGTTCAGTCCCAGGGAGGAAACCGAGCTGAGCCTGATCGTGCCTGCACCCGGCTGCTGCCAGGGAGGGATTTGGGGGCTGGGCACCCTCCTTGACCCTGTGTCACCCCGGCTGGATTCCCAGCTCCCCTCGGAGTCTCTCAGAGGCCAATTTCATCATTCCTGTGTTTTTCCTGTGCCCGGCATTGCCAGGAGCCAGCTGCAGCTCCCTTTTGTAAGGGGCTGCTTACGCGTGTCTGTCTGTGTACGTGTCTTTAGTCTGTAATTATATTTATGTTTATACATGACACGTAAACACAGCTTTATGTACAAACCATGTGAGTAGAAAGGTCCTGCCCCAGGAAGCTGAGCTGGAGATGCGGGAGCCAGGGGGAGCAGAGGGGTGCAGTGAGCTGGGAGAGGGCGAAGTGTCAGGAGCTTTTCAAAGTGTCACGGAACAGCACTGGGAGGAAGAGGAGGCCAGAAGGGGAAGGTGGCTCTGTGTGTTGGGAGAAACTGGTGCAACCCCATCACGGCAGCAGAAGAGGAAGAGGGAGGAGGCTGAGAAGTGATGAAGCCCGCGAGCTGTCGGGGTTTGGGACAGCCGAGGACAGCGCGAAGGAGCGGAGGGGATCCACCCCGGGGCTGGGAGGAAGCTGGGGTGGGGGAAAACCGCTGGAGGTGACCAGAGGGGACACTGAAGGAGGCAGAGACCGCTGGTGGCGGGCGGGGGGAGACGGGCAGCGGGGCAGCACTTGGTGCCCTCAGCCCTCGGCCCGTCCCTGCGCTCCGCAGGCGCGGCGGCGGCGATGGCCGATGGCGAGCGCGACCCCGGCGTGTTCACGGCCACGGCGCTGCCCGGGGACCCGCGGCTGCTGCCCACCGTGACCAACGCCTTCCTGGGCACCCGCGTGTTCCGGGACATCCTGCACGCCGCCGGCGTGTACAGCGGGGCCGCGGGGGACACGCACCGCGCCGATGTCCCCAGCCCCCTGGGGCTGCGCATGGCAGCGCCCGGCGCCCACTGCCCGGCCGAGAGCTTCACCCTCAACACCTGGACAGGTGAGCAGGGAGCCGCCAGAGGTTCCGTTCTGTCCGCTTTTGCTGCCTCTTCCGCTCAGTCACATCTTCCCTCTCGCTCTCCGTTCGCCTCGGGGTGCTGTTCCTCTGGAACATGCGGGAAATTCCCCTTTTGTGTGGGAATAAGCGATTTTCAGGCTGTAGCACACTTTAATCGCGGAGCCTTATGTGGTAAAATGTTTGATGGCACTGACCATCCCTCAGCAGCTTGGCCAGGCTCAGTGTCAGCGGTGTTGTCCAGTCCACGGCTGGATCTGGACCCGGGAAAAGCAATTTCTTGGCCAGTAGGAACAAGTAGATAGGGCAGAGGTGGGAATCCATGTGTTTCCGAAGGCTGGTGGCTCTGGCTGTGCTTACAGGGACCTTCAGCCACACGATTCAGTCCCCTGGCTACACGGCCACCCACCAGCTCTACGCCCACCACTCCCTGGTCCACCTGATGGCCTTCAGCATCACCATCCGGCGCCTGGATGGCTCCACACACCCCGTCACCGTCCAGCTCCAGAGCCTGTTCGTGCCGCAGAGCCAGGACCTGGACCTGACCCCAGGGCCAGACTTCCAGGGAGCGCAGTGAGTGTGGGGCCGGGGGTCCCCGCCCTGAGCCCACCCTCCGCGGGCTGTGGCACAGGGGTCTGCTCCCCTGGGAATGAACTGCAGGTGTAAGGCTGGAGCGGGGCTGGGATGGTGAGGGGTGTGGTGCTACTGCCAGAGGGCAGGGTTAGGCCTCTGCATACCTGCTTCGTCCTTAACCCCTGAAAACCCCTGAAATTAGGCACAGAAACATTTTTATTTCTTGCAGCTCCAGAATTACCCTTCACACTGACGTGTGAGAGCAGTGAAGGTGACAGGGGCTAGATGTGATTCCAAAGAAGTGATGTTGGGGAAAACGGGAGGTTTGGAGGGGATGCCCTTTAGATTCCTGGGACTGGAGACCGTTTGTGGTGGCTTCCCACTGCCAGAGGGCAGGGTTAGACGGGATATTGGGAAGAAACACCTTCCCCCACCGCTTCCCGTCTCCCACAGCTACATCTACGGGCAGACGCTGGTTCCCGAGGTGGAGGGGGGCCCCCGTCCCACTGTCCACATGCTGTGGACCCCCATCCCACAGTCACTGACGCTGGGCGGGGAGGAGCGGGAGCGGTGCTGGGAGTTCCTGACGGCCGTGGCCGGGAGCGAGGAGGAGGCGAAGCGGAGCTACAGCGCGGGGCTGGCCCTGGCGGCCGCGGGGTCCCTGCACCGCTCCCACGTCCGCGCCTGGGCCGCGCTGCGCCGGGGCTGCTCCGTGGAGCTGGACGGGCCCCCGGCCCTGCGCCAGGCGCTCCACGGCTGCCTCTACTACCTGCTGAGCGCCATCCCGCCCCGGGACAGCCCCGGAGCCCCCTTCCACGGCATCAGCCCCGGCGGCTTGTCCAACGGCACCCGCGGCGAGGACTACTGGGGACACGTCTTCTGGGACCAGGTGAGGGGGGCCGTGCTAACCTGGGGACTTGGCACGGCGAGGGGGACGGAGGAGCCTCCATCCTCCCGTCGGGGTGGAGCAGGCTATCCTTTAGAAGGGATGGACAAGACTCCATCCTCCCGTCGGGATGGGGGTGTCCTTGAAGGGCGGGGCTGGCGGGAGCGTTCGGGTGCCCCACCGCAGCCAGTGCCGCCCCGCGGCCCCGCAGGACACCTGGATGTTCCCGAGCATCCTGCTGCCCCGCAGGACACCTGGATGTTCCCGAGCATCCTCTGCCCCGCAGGACACCTGGATGTTCCCGAGCATCCTCTGCCCCGCAGGACACCTGGATGTTCCCGAGCATCCTGCTGCTGCAGCCCGGGGCCGCCCGCGCCATGCTGCAGTACCGGCTGCGCACGCTGGAGGGCGCCAGGCGCAACGCGCAGGAGCAGGGCTACGAGGTGGGCAGGGGACAGCGGGCGCGGGGGTGGCACCAGCCGGGGT
>VZRO01002694.1:1277-16100 GCA_013397915.1 Daphoenositta chrysoptera
GAGGCCACCGCGCCCCCGGGGAGGCATCGCCCGCCCCTCCCTCCCCTCCCCGCGGCCCCAGCCCCGTGGGGCTCCCGCCCGCCGCGGCCCACGGGAATGAGGGGGACTGGAGGAGCAGCACAGGAAGGGATACCCCGGTCATACCGGGTTAAGTTTTTATTTCAACTTTACTCTCTTGCAGAGGACGTAGAGGAGCCCAGCTGCTCCCGCGGCAGGCTCAGAGCTCCCACATGCCAGGGGTGGGGGATGTTTTCCCCACACTGCCCAGTCCCCAGCGGCAGGCTAGCACAGAGCCGGCACTGGAGCAGCATCGGGAAAGGGCAGCTGGTGCCATGCGGTGACGCTGCTGAGACAGGAGCAGCTGGACGTGACAGCTGCCCCTCTCACCAGACTATAAAAATACCCACGGGGCTTTTTAGTTTTGGGTTATCTTTATTTTACAGTTTATAAAAAGCTTTTCCAAATGCATGTGCTCCATTAAACTTCTGTGCCGTCGTGCAAATTGCTGTGGACTTTGACTTCCAAGTTCACCTGCTTCACTTTCCTGCCCTGGCGCTGGCAGACGCCGCCGTTTTCCCTGGGTGGATGAACGTTCCTGACGGTGCAGCACCGGCTGCCCACAGCCTGCGGGCCGCCCCGGGGCAGCTCCACCTTGGTGTTCAAGGGGTGCTCCTCGGGGGCGCCCCTGGCAGCCTCCCGCTTCCTCCGCAGCTTCCGGCACTTCCTGGCCAGGAGGCAGACTCCGGACAGCACCAGCAGCAGCAAGGTGAGGGCGGCGAAAGCGCTGCCCAGGGAAGCGCCCGTTTGGGACAGGGAGGCCGCGATGGCAGCTTCCTCCCTCTCCAGGAGCAGCGACTTCATGTTGGTGCCGTTCTTCAGCTGGTCGCCCTCGTTGTCGTAGATGAGGGAGTCATCCAGCGCCGGCCTCCCGGCCCCCTTGGCCAGGTCCCTGCGGCCGCGCTGCCAGCGGCGAGCCAGGGAGCGCTGGACACGGGGCCCGGCCGTGCCCTCCGGGCCGATCACGTAGATCACTTGGAGGTACCACTGGTGCCCCGCTTCCACCTTTCCCCAAGGGAAGGCATGGACAGAGGGAATGTTAATGATGGCTTTTACATCAAGTGATTGTGTTAAGAGCTGGTGTGTTTTGTGTCCTGTTTCTGACAAAGTCAGCTCAGTGGGTTTTTCTAAGCACCTGCAGTAGTAACAGTGACCACCCAGTGAGGTGTTCAGCCTTTGCCAATGGCAATAATTCATTCAGGAACATGAATAATACATTTTTTAAGAGCTTTTTCCTGAGTGCTTCAGGAAAAAAAAATTAAATTACCAGAATAATATCCTAATCTCCATTTCCTGTGTCAAAGTTGAATTCTGAAGGCCCAGAGCCTAAAATGCACCAAGTGTTTGGGACGTCCTTGACAGAAAAGTCAGTTTTGGGCTACCAAAAGCACTGGGTACGTACCTTGTAGAGAGCATCCACCTTGAGAGTAAATCCATCGACTCCGGGCATGCTGCTCACCGAGTGGAACTCAGAAAGCTCGGAAGCGAAGTGGGCATCAAAAGGCACATCATGGAAATACTTATCCGTCACTTCTGGCTGGTTTCGGTCCTGGAAGTCAGAGAGGTGTCATGAGGGATGCTGTCTGCTTTCCCAAGGTAGGCTGGAAGCCAGGGCACTACGTAACACCTGTGCAAGGAATCTCATCTAAATGCCCCATCTCCACATCTACATGTAGGCATAGATTAAGGAACACTTAGTGGACAAAGAGTGGGGAAAAACTCATCTTGTGTTCACAGTTTGCACCAGCACTGCAAAACAGCCACTACATTTCTTTCCTCATCCCTCTGCAGTCATGATCTGCTCGTCTCCAGAGAAAATCCCAACTGGGAAGCAGGAGCAGAGGACTCACCAGGAGGAGGAATCGGTGTTTCAGGTACTTGTTGGGCTGGATGCAGCCGTACTGGGGCCCCTCGTTGTAGACAGTGCCCGTGGGGTCGAAGAAGGGCACGTAGCCATCCCTGCCTGTGCACAGGTAGACCTTCTCCAGCTGCAGCTTGTAAGCGGCGTTGAGGTTTTGTTCCGGGTGCCAGAGCACGCGCCCATACAGGATTTGCCCTGGGGGGGTTGGGAGAAAGAGGGGCAGGTGAAATTCCCCAACCAGGGAAATCCTGCTAAAAATGTGCTGGACCACATGTGCCTCTGGGTTTAGAGTGGTTTGTATTGTCTGGGAAGGGCTTGATGTGTGGGTGACAAAACACGGTGCCAGAACACGCTGTAGTTTCACAGATGCTCAAAATGTCATTTGTTGCTGTGGCAGAGGCAAAGCCACAGCTGGGTTTTGCCCTTTCCTCTCCAAGAAATGGAAGCTGTGAAGGCAGAAACACTGGGCACAAGCAGAACAGGTAAATCCTACCCTTGGAAAAAGCCCCTTTGTAATCCATTTCTGCCAGAGACATTTCGGATTTGGTGGGGTCCATTAGAAACACCTTCTCATTGTTACAGAGCTGAAACTCTGTGTTCAGGGAGTAGACAACTGGAACTGGGCGGTTTGTCTGCTGGAAGGCAATCGGGATCAAAAACCTGGAATTGGGACAAGGAAGGAAACAAAGGAGAGATGAGCTTTGGATACATGTGCACCCCAAAGGGGCTGACCCTGCTCTGCTGCCATGGGGATGGGGCCTCCTTACCGCTCGGGAGCGTGAGCCGTGCAGGGAAGGGACTTGTCTCCAGGCTCTGCCCACGGCTGCGTGGGCTGCACTGTGCAGGGGATCAGGAAGATGGTGTATTCTCCAGAGTAATCCTTTCTGGGAACAGACAGGAGACCCTGCAGTCACCAAGCAGAGCTCTGAGCTCTTCACCCAGGGCAGCACCTCTCCCTTGCCCCAGCAATGTCATCCAGCAGTCCCTGAGGGACAAATGTGGCCTTCTGAAATGCACTGTCACCTCTGGGATCAGTCTATCCACAAGCTTCATTGCTGGAAAAATGCCTTTACAAGAGGCTGAGCTGATTTTCCTCTCAGTAGAACAGTGCTGCAGCCCTGAGAGCAACTCCCCACATGCTCCAGCTCTGACCAAGTTCCTGAGCATTCCACACTATTGCTGTGGCTGCTGGAAGGGCACCAGGGAGAACACAGTGTTGTGGGAAGCTGCTGAAGGGGACTGGACCCCCAGCCCTCACCTGTTGTAAGAGCTGGTTGCTCTCCAGAGCTGGTAGGGAGAGTCGAAAGTCTGAGCGCTCCACAGCAGCTGCAGGTCAAATTCGATCCCTCCCAGGTGCTCTGGAGTCATTAAAGAGGACCTGACATCTGGCAGGCTGTGGTGCTCCATGACAAACAGCCCTGGGGGAGGACAAGGAGGCGTCAGGAGGCAGAGGACGGAGAGGCCCCACGTGCACCTCAGCACTGAGGGACTCCTGGTGGGGAGAGGGGCTTGTTCTGCTGCCTGTGCTGTCAGAGCAGAGCCACGTGTGACACTGGCTTGTGCCCTGTCAGGATCACTGCCCTCACCTCTGAACTTGGCCTGTGTCTTGAACTCGATGACCAGCCGGCCATCCTCGCGGATGTAGATACGGATTATCTGCAGCCGGGCCGAGAGCACGCTGTCCGTCTGGATCCCTGCAAGGACGGCGGCACTGGGAGCCCACACAGCACACTCGCTCCTCGGCTGGGCTCTGCCAGCCCCAGAAGCGTTTGGGAGATCTCCAAAAGGCAGGGCTTAGTTGGGATCATCCTCCAGTGAGCCAGCTACACACTTCCTCCATTATCCACTGGCTGCCTAAGCCCCCCGCAAGCATAAAGGAAGGAAACATTCCAAGTTCCTCCCTCCCTCAGGACTCTGGTGGCAGTGCAGGAACTAAGGAAGGAGCCACTTCTTCCATAGCCCTTGGAGTGCCTCAGGCTCACCTGTCCTCCACAAAACGGTGTCGTAGAAGAAGGAGAACTCCATCTCCGTGTGGTGCTCCAGGGAAGCCCAGCCCCTCGGGGCCGTCACGTAGATGTAGGACACATAGAGAGGGACATGGACGGTCAGGAAGGACTGGGCAGAGTCCCTTACCTGGCAATAAAACCCCAGAGAGGGGGTTATGCACCTTCCAAATGAAGTCAGAGGTGATTCTGAACATTCTTAACGTGTAGGTACCTCAGAAAAACCTGTGTTTTAATTCAGGGGCAGTGCTAAGGCTTGCTGGGGCCACGGGACAAAGGAGCTCCAGGCACATTTTCACCTCAAAACCCCCCAGTTTCCAAGGCTGTGAATTAAAAATCAGCAATTCTGCTTGCTCAGGCCTCCCACAGCTCTCCATTTATTATCTGCAGGGTGCAGCTGTACTTTGCAGGCCCTGGAGAGTTCAGGGAGATGTTCCAGCCTGGCTGGTGCCAGGCTCCACATGCTCCACTGGGCAGTTGTTCAGGCCAAGTAGCTCCTCTGGATTCGTGCAAACAATTGGAGCTATAAAAGGAAAGTTAATGAAGTAGTCCAGGCTGGCAGGAATTAAAGAGATTATGCTGGCTATAGCAATGTGACTGGCAATTTAACGCAAGAACCTAAGGGAGATGGAGTGGGATGCACATGGATAATGCAGCCACGAGAGGGCAGTGAGACACCTCAAATAGTGAAAGCTACTCATTTACAGACGACGTTTCTGGCTTTCGGCCTGCCAGTCTGTTAATTAAGAAATGAGTTAAAATACCCCATGACCTCGCTCTGTTGTGGAGCATGGACTGATCTGCCTCTGCTCTGTCCTTTGTTCATTTCTATTGGCTGAGAGCGTGGTCAAAATTATAAAAGAGGAGAGCCCAGCTGATAACGTTTTGTATTTCCAGTGTGTCTGCACATTAAAAAAAACCCCAGTATTTTCCTGGTGCTCTGAAGATTAAGAGAATAAAACCTGTGCTACCCCCAGGAAAATAAATGAAATAAAGTGCACACAGCACTGTTCTCTTCCATGTGAAAGGGGGGAAAAGCCATGCTCCACCTGTAGAGAAGAGAGCACAACACCTGAGTGCAACACAGAGCTGTGCCTGAGAACTGAGAGAGATCTGGGATAGGTGGGAGAGCTCTGGATGTGCCTCTCACCTGGAAGTCAGCAGTGACAGAGCCTCCACAGACATCAATTAATTCAGTCATGTCGTAATAAGCATCGAAGGTCCAGATGCAGCTCTTGAGGTTGAGGTGCTGGTACAGCTGGATGCTCTTGGGCTCCCTCACCGCAGGGTCCAGCTGGTAGGGGCGGTCATAGCCCGGGCCCAGCACGAAGCTGTCGTGGGTCACCTCGTCCAGGAACCCTGCCTCTGGAGTGAGAGACATCAGGACACTGATCCCTCCCCATGTTAAACAGCCTGAGGCCAAGTATGGAGGTCTTGTTTCACTCTTCAATCATGGGAGCTTCTCTCCCTTCATTATCCTGGAGGTCAAACTGGACATACTCAGGTCTTCACAGGGGAAAAGGTTACAGGACTGGGGTAAGCATCCTAAAAATCAAACTTATGGACCTCTTTATTCAAGGTTGAAGTTAACCTTTAAGAAATGAGGAACAGGTTGAGTATGGAATTACCAGAATGAAGTACAACCCGCTACCCACCATGGATCTAGCATGGATCTCATTCCCCGAAGTGTCGGAGACACAATCTGCCTGTTCTTTTCAGCTTTGACATTTCCATCAGCAGTGAATTGATTTTGTTGCCTCGTGGGAGACCTCAGTGACCCAGACACAGCGATCCAGCCCTGCAGATCCCTCTCTACCCTTGTGGATATCACAAGACAGATTTGAAAAGCAGAAAACCGCCAGCACAGTGTGAACCTACACCTACAATCTCCTCAAACATTCCCGTGCCTGGAATCCCATCTTCAACGGGGCAACTCTGGTCACTGCTGTTAGACTAGAAAGATTCATTGTTATTTACATCATGTCAAGAGAGCCCAGAGAAAGACAAAGCTGCCCGCTCCGCATTTCGTTCCAGGCTTCCATGTTCAGGAAGCAAAGGCTGGCTCTGAAGGCTACCTGAGATGCCTCTGAGGTCTCTGACAGTGACCAGGTTGGAGCAGACGTGCTGGTGCCTGTAGATGGACTCGGAGAGAAGGAAATGCAGGTTGTGCAGTGGCAGCGTGGAGATGAGGGGCAGCATCCCATCCTGGTGGGGGATCTGCACCGAGATGTGGATCCTGGAACAAGCAGTACATGAGACAGCAGAAGAGAGCAGCCTGGCAGGCACAGGATCCCCACAGCAGCACAGCCCAGGCAGGTGAGCCTGATGTTTAGTTTGAGCTGGATTTCCCCAGCTACACTTCTGCTCCTTAAGCTGTCCCACCAACTCCCAGTTCCTGAGGGGAAGGGCACCCCCTCAGCCAAGCAGGGTGTGAGAAGAGAGTGGGAGCACGAACCTGAGCATGCCGTGCTGCAGGAGGAATCTGTTTTCACACACACATTGTCCTTGTGAGCCCAGGCACCTCTGTAACCCCAGGGGGGCTGGTGAAGGGGGGCTGGTGAAGGGCTGCACTCCCCTTCTCCAGGCTCATACCTGTTGGGATGCTCCTTGTGCTTCACATCCAGGTACTTGAGCGTGGCAATGAAGGACTGTGCCTGGAACCCTCGGGCTGTCCCCGCGACCACGGGCGTGTGACAGATGGCGCTATCTGTGCCTATGGTCACCACGTTGCTCCTCAGGGGGGTCCCCACGTGGCCAGCCTTGTCCACAGCCTTGGCCACGCAGCGCACGTGGAACCGCCGGCTGAAGTAGATGCTGTCCAGCACCTGAGGGAAGGAGGAGGAGGAAACCAGTGGTGCTTCCAGCAGGCTTAAGGAAAAACAGCACTAAATTTTCGAAACCCAAACACCCATGCCTCACACCAAGTCCCAAATCCAAGCAGATTTTAGGCTAGAATCTCTGTGCCCCTGCAGCCCCGCCATTCTGGTGCCTCCCCGCATACCCTGTGATTGACGCTGGTGAAGGGGGTGTTGTCCGTGACGGTCTCGAAAGGCGACCGGGCTCCATTCCCGTCTGTGGGGGCTGCCACTTCCCAGCTGAACTGTATGGAAGACTGGTTGATCCCGGCCTCGCCGCAGCGCTCCTTCATGAGGGCGTACTTGGGGAAGTGAGGGTCACAGGGAGTGACGCAGATGAGGGGGTAGCCTGGGGAAGGGGATTTCTTAGCACCCTCCTTGGTCACTTCTTCCACACGGTCGTAGTCAGCCAGGGTGACAACCTGTGTGCAGGCAAGAGGGCAGCACTCAGCTGGGGATGAGGGAAAGGGTAGAAGAAGCCATCCTTCCCTCCCACGATGCCACTGCAGCTCTACATTTTATTTCAGAAATTCCACTGCGGTTTCCAGTCTGTACTTGAAGGGCACTAAATCACATTCGCTCACCACGGGAGGTGCTGGGAGAATCAGGCTCCCTGCTGCCTCCTGATCCAAAATAGTCACTGTGGCAGTGCTGGTGTCTCCAAGAACTGCTTCCACCGGGTCATCTGGGCCCAGCACCAGAGAAAAGGACTCGTGCCATTCCCGGTCTTCGTTGGACATGATCTCCACCTTAAACATGATGTGGGCCACACCTGTAGGAGTGAGTGCAAGAAAAACAGAGAGAACTCAATTTATCATCAGAGACTGCTCTGAAGTTCTTGTACAAACCCTGCGCAGCTGCTCTAGGCTGTGACCACGGAGACATTATGATAAAATACGCATTATAAATTTTATTTCCACTCGTTGTTGCTAATAATTTACCCACAGGAGTCTACTCTAAACATAAAACTCCAGCTATGACAACTGATCCAATCGATCTGGTGATAGATTTACTAACAGATGCCGTCTGAGGATTAATGATGACTGTCTTGTATTAGCTGTCTGGAGGAAAAATCTGGGATGCAAAGCACATTCCCATTGCTGCTCTCCCTCAGACTGGTGTGCAGAGCTGTTTGGTGAGGGCTTCTTGGTCCAGCAACACAGTCTGAGGTGTTCACAGCCCTACATTCCCTGAGGAGGACTTTACTCCCCCACGTGCCAGTGTTTCTTCCCCTGGTCTTACCACCCTTCGTTTAACGTGTCAGCTTTTCTGAGTAATGAAATTACAGCAAACCTCATGCAAAAAGTGGCTTTCCCCACATCTCCTGGATGTTCTGATGCACACAAATTGTCCCTGGTCACGCCCCACCTCTAACCCTCCCCGCGAGGCCCCTTTACCTGGGCTGAACTTGAGCATCCGACTCTTGGGGTAGTAATCCACGCCAGCCTGCGCTGAGCCGTCGCGGGTGCTGCAGCGCACCTTGGAGGTCCTGTTCTGGTCCCCCCTGCGGACCACCGGGATGTTCAGCACAGCCACTCCCTCCGGGCCCAGCGGCTCCCGCACCTGGTACGCGGCCTCTTCAAACTCGATGGTGGGGGCTGCAGGAGGAGCAGTGAGCAGGGGCCAAGAAGATTTGGGTGTGACAGGGCAAAACCTTACGAGTTTGTTGGGCTACAGAAGATGGCAAATGATTCTCCCATCCCTGCCTCCCACAATCCTTGTCACGTGCTGGTGCTCCAGCCCCTGCTGGCTGTCACCCCTGAGGGACCTGACATCCCTCTTCTCCCCCACAGATCTCTCCAGGCTGCGACGCTGTGGAGGGAGGGGAACATCTCCCAGGGGAAGCACAGCAACTCCAACTGCAGGGGAATGGGAAACAGGAGAGGGGGGTGGGTCCAAGCACTGTTATTCAACCCCTCCCTTTGGCCCATCCCAGTGCACACCAGTGACCTGCACACAGGGCTGTGACCGTGGCACCAAAGGCACCCATGTGTACTGCGTTGATGGGTTGTGCAGATTCCCTTGGAACCAGCAGGACACCCTTGCTGAGCAGCCTCACTCACCATCCTCATCATTGGTGACAGTTATGGTGGCCACATCCGTCTTCCCAATCCTAGCTCCGCTCCAGTGGTTTCCAAGCGGGCTACCCAGATAGACCTGGAATTGCTCTTCTGGTTCGAAGGCAGAGTCATCGCTGATGTGAACACTGCAGTTCTTCACCTAAAGCCAAGTGAAGAGGAGAAAGCAGCAACCACTGATAAATCTGATAAAGCCACATAAAGGCCAGGCTGTACTTCCCCATCCAGGGTTGCACATCAGAGTGCTGTCCATCCTGGAAGAAACTCTTCTATTTTTAGGGCTGCTACTTCAGTGTGAACAAACCATGCTCTTACATGATGAGACACAGCAGCAAAAGCATCTGCTTCCACAAACCCACAGCTCTCTGTACAACAATCCCGAGTCCTCCTGACGCATCAAATTTGCATTTCACCATTTAACCAGTTTAATCATGAAACACACAACCCCTTCAGAGTGGCTCATAGTGCCAGGACAAGAATTTGTGTCATCTGAAACCAGCCTGGACAACTCTGTCAGCTCCCTCTGATGACAGAGAGCCAAGGAGGAGATGTGAACCCATCTCAGCAATGGTTCTTGGTTCCTCCACAAAGCAGGTGCAGCTCACCTTCTCCCCTTTGAGGAAAGTGATGCGAGACTCCTCTGCGTCCCTCCTCTCCATGAAGTCCTCCATGACCTGTGCAGACTGGCTCCGGGTGTAGCACCTGACAGAGGACTCATAGCTCAGGTCCCCCGTGCGGAAGATGGGGATGTGCAGGGTCCCCTCCTTCTCCTTGGCCGTGTAGGTGTCCTTGGTGAACTGCATGCTGGGCACTGCAGGGGGGCAGAAACACAGCCAAGCAGTGCTGAGGATCCTCAGGGAGCCAAGAGGCCAGAATGGAACAGATACAGCTGCCAGGGATAACTTACCATCTTGGAAGATGTCATTAATGGCAACGATGGCTTGGAACGGCTTTGCCAGCTCGGCTCCCTGGGGGGAGCTGAGGTAAACAACAAAAGTCTCCAGCCCTTCTATCACTGGGTACTGAGCATCATCCAGGATTGTCAGGGGGCAGAACTGGGAGGAAAGTGGAATTCCTGCTGTTAGAGGTACAAAGCTTTTGTCCTTCCCAGCACTCACATCTACGAGTCTAATGTAAAGCCATTATGTCATTATGTTTTCTGAATCCATTAATCAATGTAAAGCATGTTCTAGATAAATCCAGCACATAATTTCAGAAAACAAGCAGCCATCTTTGGGAAGATGTGGCATGACCAAATCTCCCCTGGCTGGAGTGCTGATGGGATGGGAGTCTGTGCACAGCAGACTCATTAACAGTTCTCAAGTGGCCCTGAGAGGAGTTTCAAAACAAATGGCAGATCTGCACAGAAACACAGGACAAGTGCCACCAGGCAAAGCAGACTCAGCAGGAGTCCAAGTGGCTCCTCACCTCTTCTGTCTTGCCTGGCCTGAACTCTATTTTCCTGGAACTGGGGACATAATCCACTCCTGGGCTGGCCGAGGGCGGGTCTGATGTCCGAGTGGCACACCACACCGACGTGGGCGTGGAGAGGTCAGGTCCCCGCCGGAGGACTGGAATCTCAATGTGTCCTGCACCACCAGATGCACATGAGAGAGAACAAACTGAGAGAGCAGCCATGTACCACAAACCCACTCCTTTCCCTTCAGCACATCCTTCTCCCTTCAGCACTGCTCCTGCCCCCAGCCTCCCCCTCGGCGCAGAGGGAACCACAGAGCCCCTCTGCACATCTTTGACTGTTCTGCTGTGCCCTGAATTGCTCCTTCTGACGCACCTAGGTGAAATCTCCCCCAGTGAGCACCCCAACACAACCCCCTGCTCCTCACCTGCAGCCTCGCTGACGGTAAAGGTGGCGTTCCCCAGAAACACCGTGGAGGCGTCGTTGGGACCAGTGATGACCACTCTGGCTGAAGCCCGGCTGCCGATGCGCGCGTTGTCCGAGGCGTCGGCCAGCACCACCTCGAACTCCTCTTCCTCTTCATATTCACTGTCATCGATCAGAGTGACATCACAGGTCACCACGGTGACACCCGGCCCCAAAACTAGGCGGTTCTCATCTGCCAGCCCCCGGGACTTGAAGTCAGAGCCAGATTCCAGCATGTAAAGGCTGCTGCCCTTGGCTGATTTGGGGATGGTGTAGCAGATGGCAGACACGGTGCTGCTGGTGTCCCCTAGGAAGCAACAGGAGAACTCCGTAATTCTGTGGAATCTTTTAAAATCTATTTGGTGGAGACACTGTTCACTTAAATAATAAAACAGCATTCGGAAAAGAGGGTGAGGAATGAAAAAGAACACTATCCCTGCTCCTCAACTGGCATAGCAGCCAGCTTAGAGCTGACTTCCAGGCATGTTCCTAATCCACGCTCAGGAAACCAGTGGCACTTGCCTATTAAAGAACACACAGCCCAGTGACAGGCTCCACAGTATACACCGTCTAGATCACAGAGAAGCGTCAAACAAATGCAGGAGTTTGCTCCTGCTTGTGCTGGGAGTTGAAACAAATCCAAACCCAAAAAGCTTTAACAGCCGAGAAAGGAAAGATTAAAAAAATAAACAACACTGCCCTGTGTGTTGCTTGCCATTGCAGTTGTGCCACAGAATCTCTTCCAAAGCATCAGAGAACACCCCAAAACCATAAGCAGGCAAAGCCCAAGAGCTCCCTTGCTGCCATGAGGGTTCCCCCTCTGCACATGTCCCTCCCGTGGGCCTCAGCACGTCACCCTGCCCGGCCCGACCCACCTTTCCTTTCCACGGGAGCCGAGAGGAAGCCGGCGCTCTCGCTGATGTGGAACGTGCTCCTGTCGAACTGCAGCGTGGGCTCGTCCTCGGGGTCTGCGATGGTGACGGTGGCGCGGGTGACGTTCCCCAGCAGGGCGTAGGCCGGCATGCTGAGCTCCACGGAAAAGCTCTCCGTGCCCTCGAACACGTCGTCGTCATTGATGGTGATGGTGCAGGCCTTGGTGTCCTCCCGCTCCTCAAACTGCACCTGGAAGCAGCAATACAGCTGCTGTCCTTGTATTGGGGTCTACAGCTTCCCGTCCTTCCTGTCTCACCCTGGCCTGAGTCACTCCCTCTTCTGACACCAAATAACCCACATGATTTTACAAACAAAAGATGCCCTCCCTAGTGTTTTTATCACTTTTCATCCATTCTTTCCCCCAGGCTTGGTGGCAGGTATGGTCAGGCTGTCCCTTTCCTGTGTCCCCACCTACCTGCCCTGCGTACTCCACGTAGTCCTGTTCCCCAGGCTGTGATCCCGATCCAGCAGTGGCTGTTCCCTGCTCAGTGCGGCACAGGACAATGCTGTACTGGTTGAGGTTCCCAATCCGCCTCACGGTGATGCTCACAGAGCCAGCGCTCTCCCTGACCTTGTAGCTGGAAAGGGATCAAGAACACACAGGCTGGTGAGCAAACCTTGTGTGTTTGTGTGACACTGAGCACCACGGGTTCGGGGTGAGCGTGGCCTCCATGGAAAATCTGAGGCACAATAGTAACCGGGGACTTGGGCACAGGGCAGCTGCTCTGTGGTTTAGCCCAGCAGGTCCTTCTCCTCACTGACAGAATTTCATTACCACACTGTAAGGAGCTCAGATAAGAGCCCAGCTCCAGCTCAGCCAGGAGCTGTGACCCCTGTGCCACTTACCTGGAGTGTGTAAAGCTGAGGAGGGACCACTGGATGTGGAAGACATGGCCGCTGACCACACTGGGTTTGCTGTCCTTCACTAGGAACTGAAAGCTGTCTGTGGTCTCCTGAACCTTCTCCTCATGCATCACGTACCGAATGAGGCCCTGGTTCACATCCTCTGCCAGAGGGGACATCCAGTGAATCACCACAGAAATCCAAAGGCAGTTTTGCAGATGAGCAGTGCAGAGACATGGATCTCCATGGCCTCAGGGATCACAGTGGCACAGGAAGCAGTTACCCCTTACCTCCCCTTCCCTCAGCCCTGCATGACTGAACTTTCCCCACATTGCTGACTCTGCACAGCTGGCTGCACATCTACCAGACCTTGTGATGATCAGATGCACTTGCAAGATCTACAAGTCCTCTTTACTGCCCCGAGTCACATCTCCAGCTCTAACAAGTCTGGAGAACCTGGGTGTGGCTACAGGACTCAGGTTGGCATCATGTAAGGAATTAGAGGATTTCTGGAACTGACAGTGAAGTTCAATGCTTATTTTCAGCACTTTGGAGATCTGCCCCTTGTCTTCTCCCCTCTCACCTATTTTTTCCTTATTTTAACAACTGATTCAACTGAAGAAAAAAGGCAGCAGGACACAGCCCAGCTCCATACCCTGCGTAAAGGTGGTCACAGCTGTCCCTGGTTTCAGCTTGTTCTCCACATGACCATTTCTGGGACTGGTTGTTATCTCGTAGATCAGCTGTTTGTCATCTGTGTCAGGATCTGTCGCCAGTAATTCCTTCTTAGTGATGAGATTGGTTGCCTGGATTAAAGCCAAACCAAGGGAGTAAAACTGAAGCTCCAGCAGTGCAAAACTGATTGACTGTTCACACAAAAAGCCCAACCATCCCTCTGTCAACACAGTTCTCCATGAGAGAAAATCTTGGGATGTGAAAGCACAGAGCAGCCTTGAACAAGAGAGACATCCCACAAGACAACGCAAGAAGGATTCAAATTTTGCGTCACATCTGGTTAGTTTATTTAAAAAGACATATGTGGCTCAAAGAAAAGCAAATCCAAAGCAGCTGCCCAGCCCTATCTAGCTGGGGCTAAAAGCTAGGACTAGTCTTCGGGTTTCACCTGGAAACCTCTATTCCATGAGCTGTGCTGATGCTCAGATGAGGCCCTGCTTGGCAAAAAATCATTTGCAAACAGCTTCAGATTGAAGGACTCGCTCAGGACAGTTCACACAGCTCTGGTGAACTCCACCAGAGCCTCTTTCAAATACTCTCACACGGATTTGACTCAGTTCCACCATATTTTGCTTTCTCTTCAAAAACAAAATGTTTATAACAGCAGGATAAAGAGAGAAAATTGAGCTGCTCGAGGCTGCAGGAGTGCTTTTCCTGAAGTGAGGAATTTGAGCTGAGATAGCCGTTTCTTAATACAATTTCTTACTACAGTGCCTTCCACTCATTTTTTTCTGGGAAGAACCAAAGCATTTCTTTGCAGTTAATGCTGGCTCCTCAAAAACAAGCCAGGAGTTTCCTGGGGTTTTGTTTGGACTTCAGCAAAACAAAGGCATGTTATAGCAAGAAATTCCTACACCATATCCTTGGAAAGCCATATATCTCAGCCATGGCTGCTGCAGCACATCATCAAGACATCTCCACCATCAGCAAAGCTAAAAATGTACCCTGGGGTGGGTATTCTCCATCACAAAAATAAAACCACTGAAGGATCATGATATTTCCCTGTGAAGCCCCTTCTCCAGGAACAGCCTGAGAAGCAGCCCAAGCTGAGCCCAGGCAGGTGTTACCTTGCCATCCGTGTACTCCAGCCACTGCAGGCCCAGGTTGGTGACAACCCTGGGTGTCCCGTCATCCACAGGGAGGATGTCCACCTGAAAGCGCTGCGGTGCTGCCGTCACAACCTGACAAAAGTTCAGGGAGATGGGTGTTACTTTGGGAGTCAGAGCCTCACCCACCATGTTACCAGCTTGGCTCCCTTCAACTCTGCTGGGATCGAGCTCCTGGGGCGAGTTTGTACACACAGAGGGCAGGAAGGGGAAGGAGCAAAGGCATCGTGTAACTGGGAACACTCAGCCCTTGCCTTCAGTGCAGCCACAGCAACTCAGCCCCCCCTGCTCTGCGAGGAGGCAGCTCCCCATGAGCTCACAAGACCCCCTCCCATCCCTTCCCCTCCCTGACCTTCTTCCCGCCGTCCTGCACCACGAAGAGGGGGTTGGTGCCGTCGGACACGGTGAAGGTGAAGCGATCCCTGAGCGCGCTGCTGCCATCATGGCTGTAGCTGATGCGGTTCTGGTAG
>VZRO01002698.1:1779-17741 GCA_013397915.1 Daphoenositta chrysoptera
GGGTCCCCGTGGGTGATTCCAGGCCATGGCCGGTGTTTGTGTCCCGTTCCCGAGGGTCCCTGTGGTTGTTCCAGGGCCAGGGCAGGCCCGGGAGCAGCAGCAGGAGCAGGATGTGCCCAACTCCGCCGAGGCAGCACCGGCTCCAAGGCCCCCCATTCCCGGAGAACTTCCACGGCTTCCGAGGGAAAAGCCGGGCGCAGGAGGGCCCCGGTGGGCAGCCAGGGCCCTGTGCAGGTGAGATGATCCATGAGCACCCTTGGGAAAGGTGGGAAGAGCCCAAAATCCACCTGCAGGTGATGCCTCAGGTTTTAACTCTTATATTTTCGAATCCTGTATTGCCCAGTGTGTAACTCTGGAGTTTCTTGTAGCCTGCTGACTTCAGCTCTCTGCTCATAACAAACCTCTCTGGGGCTGCTCTCCAAGGACACCCAGACTGTCCTGGGCCCAAAGCCTCTGAAGGGGGGAGGAGATGAGAAGAAATGGCTTCATTAGCTGAAGTTTTAATTGGTGAATTTATGCTGATATGCAAATGGACCAAACCTATAAAGGTGTGGGGAACTTGTGACTTGTTGTCCATCTTGGGGTCCAGCTTGGAGCCCTTGGCTTCCCAGGGTGCACCTTTGAAGGCCTTTCCAATAAATACCCACCTTTATTCCTTATTCCTGTCCAGTCTCTGTTTCTAGGGAGCCTCTCAAGGCATCACAGGAAGAACCACAGGACCCTGGGATGGTTGGGTTGGACCTCAAAGCTCATCCCATTCCCACGGGCAGGGACAGCTCCCACCATCCCAGGGTGCTCCAGGCTGGCCTTGGACACTGCCAGGAATCCAGGGACAGCCACAGCTTCACAATTATTAACACTTCTAATCTGAAATTTATTTCTGTAACACCTCCATGTCTTTACCCAAAACCCCAAAGATTCCCAAAAGATAACCTGGGAATCATTTAAGCACCTCACTGACCTTCCTGCACTAAAATATTTTTAACACTGTCACTAAAAAGATGTGTAATTGTTCATCTTATTTATTTGGCTGCACTGTTAATTGGACTGGAATAGTCAGAATCAATAATTCACCCTTGGTGGTCATTATGGAATAAATGAGCTGGAAAAGCCACAGGGAGAAGCAGAAGTGGGTCTGGCAATGACAGGAATGGGGGTTTTCCCAAAGAATCCCAGCGAACTCGGGCGGATCCCTGAAGGAAAGCAGGAATACAGACCCCTTCCAAGTGTTATCCCTGTTGCTTGGGTTGGGAACACAGGGAAATTATCCTGATTATTTAAATATTTCTTCAGGTTTTTGATGATGAAGGGAAGAACGTGACACCCCACCCCCTTTTCCAGCCAGACCCAAATACTGCTGTACCCAGGCAAGAAAAGCTGTATTTTAAAGTATTTTACCTGTTTTAGTGATATTTGTTAAGTGCAGCCAACCTTTTATGCAAAATTATAAAATACACCAATTAAAATATTCAAAATATCAGTTCTACTATCAAAATATTGTTAACATAATATGAATTCTCTGTTTTAATATTATTTATGCAAGTTACCTCTGTGTGATTATGTGCATCCATCTGCAAAAATTCTCTTAAACAAAAAACTTGGGGTTAAAACTCCTAAATAATGTTTCACTACACACTTTGATTTACAAAATCCAGCACAGAGGGAAAAAACAAAGTCAGTGGACTCTGGGCTGACAAACTCAATTAAGTCATGCAAAGAAGGTAAATAATTATTGGTGTTTTACATGAAAAATCCTAAGCTGCAGCATTATCAAAATGCAAGAATTGTAATTATTTACAATTTATAATTACAATTGTAAATATTGATTTCTGAGATGAAGAGATTGCTTTTTTTGCCAGACGGGCTGTTCCAAAGATAATCCCAGGGGCTGGAGCAAATATACATTAAAAATGACTTTAAAATACGAAGTATCTCCTGAAAATAAACACTTCTTTAGTTTTTTGAGACAATTTCTGCTTCTTTCTTGTCCCTGAAGGACACATGGAAGCAGCACTTGGATATCAAACTTACCAACAACGGAGTTTGGTTTGGATGAAACAGAACCTCAACAAGACCCAGCTTTGAGCTTGTCTGGTAAAGAATACACCCAATAATTACAAATTTAAATTGTTCTGGGATTTGGGAGACCCTGAGCCAGCCCAGGGCCTTAGAGAATTAATTTGTCTTTATTAATTTAGAGCAGAAAAGGTCTTGTTTGCTGTCGTGGTTTTCCAGGTGTGGAAGCAGCCCCGACAGAAGCAGAGCTGGAGCAGAGGGTGGACATTTTCCTGTCGGAGACAGACACGCTCTGGCTGTTGGATCTGCCCACTGCCGTGGTGTCCACGGAGGCTGAGGAGGCTGAGAGAGCTCTGTAAGTCAGCTGGCACCTGTCTCTCTGCCTGCAAAGCCTCTTGGAGGAGACTCCCTTTCTTACAGCTCTTGATGAAATTCTTACTCCCACTGAAAAATGATGGCAGGTTCGAAAAATCCAGGGGTGGAGGAGGGTGGTAATTTAATTTTCATGAAAACAGTAAGAAATTTCAAACTGCTGCATTGGTTCTTGTGTGTAGCTTCTAATTATTTATTAATTAAGAAGAGTTAAACATAGCAGGCAGCTCCCTTTGGTCCTCCCTGAACTACCATAACTTTGGTGGAAATGCTGAAATAAAAAAGGAGAAGTTTCTTTTTGTCTCTTGATGCTCTGCCTTTCCCTCCTGAGTGATGAGAGCTCTGAACTCTGAATTCCTCCAAAGTTCACAGGCATCTGGAGCAGGGATTTTTGCTGGTTTCGGGTTCTGCTCTCTCTGTTCCTGTTTTAGAGCAGCATCACAAAGATCAGAAAGAGCTGCTGAAAGATGATACAAAGACTGAAATAACATCCAGCAATCCAAAAAGCAGGAAATTTAAGACATGGAATAACCTCTCCTGATCAACTCCTGGTTAAAGACACTGAGAATTCCAGGCAGAATTCTTCCAGGGAGTCAGCACCCAGTGTTTCCTTTGTTTTCCAGGGAGAGGAATAAGATTTACGTGGAAATTTGTAACGCTAAAATTGACAGTGAGTGCTTTGAAGAAAAAATGGTGCAAACCATCTCTGGAGCTGCCAAAACCAAGGAGGTGCAATGTGAGACAATCACCATGGTAGAGAAAGGTAAACATGGGCAGGATACTGAGAAAAGGGATTTTTTACTTCCATCTCTAAGCAGGAGATGTTTCCTCAACTTTCATTTCCAGAGCTTTAAGTTCAGACAGGACAGTGGGGTTTGTGGTGCCTCTTCTGCCCCTCCTAAATCTTGGGTTTGGTGCTGGAACACTGAATTATTGCAATAAAATCGTTATTAACACCACCAGAGAGGTGCTCTGCCCTGCCTGCCTCAGCACTGCCCAGCCAATCCTCAGCTCCTCCCTTGAAATAGCAAAGGACACAGTTGCTTTTTTCCCCCCTTGACTTTTCAGGTTTCTGTTTTCCACAATGCAAAGAAGAGAACCTCTAGTAGATTTAAAACCTTGGGGAACACAGAACATCTTGGCAGGCTCAGTGCAATTTTGCAGGATGCACCACCTCAGTGCTCTAAAAACCATTGTAGAGGAATCTCTGAGGTGTGCACAGGGTGAGCTTTGCCTCACTGGGGACATTTTTGTATGTAAGAGGCCAAAAAAACCTGTGGGAATGCTGTTGCAAACACTTTTCCTTTGTGTTGGTGTATGTCAAACCAGTGGGAAAACACCAAAAGTAGATACTAATCTGTTTTGAAAAGATATTTGCCACTTTTTTGTGTGTGCCTTGAGCATCAGCAGGGCTCGTTCCAACCCCTGAGCACATCAAGGCTAGGTTTGGGTGGGAGCTGGCCCTGCTCAAGGGGAGCCACACCCCAAAAAACCCTGATGGAGCTGCAGCAGTCATACAACAGGAGGAGCTTTAAAGAATTTTACCTGCTTTAATGATTCTTATTAAGCACAGGCAACCTTTTTTATAAATTTGTAAAATAGAGCAATTAAAAGATGAAATTAAAATATTAAATCAAAAATATCAGTTCAAATATCCACATATTTGGAACCAGAGCTGGTTCCAAAGCCCCCCGGCCCAGCAGTTGGGGTGCAGAGCCCACAGCAAAGCTTTGCTGGGCTGTAGGAAGCTCCTTGCAATAATGCACCAGAACAAGAGCCCTGTGTGACAGGGAAATTCATTCCCAGGGATGATGGTGACTTCCTGGGACTTTGACAACTCACTGGATGCCTCAGAAACAGAACCTACAGAGACAGAAGAACCCACAGACACAGCAGAGAAGAGCAGCAAATCTCCCACAGCTGAAGAGCACAGTCAGGCTGTGGCTGTCCCTTCTGCCAGAGGTAACATTTTACATTTCTGCCCTGTTTTCATCCTCCTAAACCAGGCACATCCCTGTGATTTGTGGGGGAAACTTCCCGACAAACACGTTTGGCCTCCCTGGAACCTGCAAGAGAGTTTGCCAAACATCCTTGGACAGGGCTGCACTTCTCTGTACACTGCCATCAGAAATTATCTTCAATAAAGATAAATACTCAGGAATGAAGTTTGCTGGGACTCACTTTTAAAAGTAGAAGCTAAACACCATTTGTCAAAAATTCCAGAAGTCTCTGAGCAATGAAAGAAAACAAAATTAAAGCAAGAAAAAATTAATAGTCAAATTTTTTTTTAATTCTCTGCTTTTTGCAGGTGGAGATTTTTGATTTTTCTGTGTGAAGTTTTACCATGTTCAAAGCATTTATATCCCATTTATCTCTTATCAGGCAGCATGGGCTTGTTGGACCCCTTATGGATCCATTCCACCTTGGAATATCCCATAATTCTGTGATTCAACTTCTTCCATAATCATTCCAGAAAGTGCTGTTCCTGCCAGGAGCCACGAGGAGAGGGAATGCCATTCAGAAGCCATCTTAACATCAGAAAGCCTGAAGCAGGATTTAGTTGTCATGGAGAGGATTCTCATGGAGAATATTTTTCAGCCCAAACTTGCAGTTTATCGGCAGATTCCTGTCCTCATAGGTTTGTTCCTTGCTCGGTGCCCTCTTTCCAGCCATAAATTCCTCACTTTCCACAGACATTCCTCACTTTTTGCTGGGTAGCTAAACCCATTTGTTAAACACCTGCAGCAGACCTGGCATGCTCCAGCCCAATCCAGCTGTCTGCTCTGTCCCCAGCCAATTTTAGTCACAGTTTTAGAAGTTAGGATGTCTTAATTCCTCAAATCTTCACTTCTTTTATTTCCGCTTGCAAAATATTTGCTGAAAGGGCAAATTTTTCTTCTGGTGTGAATGTCTGGAGTGAGATAAGTGAAATGTTTCTACTCAGACTCTACCACATCTGTGCATTTTAGAACCTGATGTTACCTCAGACACTGACATGGAAGAGGAGGAGGATGAGGAGGAAAAGAAGGATGAGAAAAAGCAGGAGGAAACACCTGTTAAACCATCACCTTTGTCAGATGTAAATCAAAGCCCAGCAGAAGCTGCAGCCCCCAGCCTGGAGCAGCTGTGGTCATACAGGTGTGATTTAACCAGTGGTCACAGCGTGAGCAGCATGGCTTGGAACAAAGTGAACCCTGTGAGTGAACAAATCATTCCTGAGCTGTCACAAACTGGGACAGGCAGCTGCTGGTGGGAATAAACTCCTGATTGAGGTGGGCTTTGCTGGGAGGGATCACAGACATGGATCCAACCCCTCACTCTTGCTGCCTTAATTACAGGCTGCACTAGGCTTTCCCTACACATGGATCACCACTTTAATTGGCCCAGGATTTAATTGATTGCTCCAGTTCACCCTGAACGACAATGTTAATAGATTTGCTCTGTTCTAGAATTGAAATTTAAGCCCTGCTGCTAAACGTTATTATCATTGATGGTGTTAATTCATGATAGTTTAGACATCACATCTTTGTCTCTAACAGCAACCTCCCAAAAAAGCAGCATTCCTCAAAATTGGAGGGTAAGAGGCACAATAACAGCCAAAACTTCTTTAGTCTGGTCATGTAAAGCTCAGTTTTCCCAACAGAACTCACTTATGGCCAAACAAAAACAATGAAAGGAAGAAAGGTGAAAGGCAATTGAGGATGAGAAACAGAAACCCAGTGAGGGAAAAGAAGAAAATAAAGACCATTTCTTACTTTAGTACACCAGATCTCCAGATATTAAAAAGTTGAACACATTTAGAGACTTCAGTTTTAGAATACAGGGCAAGCAAACAGCTGCTTTTAAAGTGTGAGTTTCACAAACTGCTAGTTGAGTGCAGGGAAAGAAAAATTCATGGAGCTGAAGGCTAAAGACTTCTGCCTATGGAAAGGAATGAAGGGAATTCACTGGACTGTGGAAAGCTAAAAGCCAGGAGTTTGAGGTGCTCTCTGCAGCTCCTTTTATAGCTTACCCTGAGAGAGAAAACCAGAAGTATTCTTCTGTACTCCATTAAATAATGCACATTAAAATACGATTAGAGAACAATTTATGTCCTGTGTGATTCTCCCTGCATAGGACAGGAGCTTTGTTACTCCAGACCTTGCCTTGAGAGCCACTGTTAACACAAAGGTGCCTTTGGAAATATCCTGCTGAGCTTCAAGCTGAACTGAGATATTCCTGTTGCTCTGTGCTTGCAGGATCTCTTAGCAGTGGGTTACAGAGAGTTTGTTTCTCAGGATCAGAAGGAAGGCCTGGCTTGCTGTTGGTCACTGAAGAACCCCATGGTAACGAGCTCCTTTGTTTGCTTTTTGTGCAATGTGCTTTTCTCTGCACAATTTCTGCTTTGTTTCCCTTTTAACTGCAATTATCTAATCTAACTTCTCACAACACTGTCAAAAAACAGCAAATTTCATAGATGTAACATTTACACCTCTGCAGATCCATCTGAAAAGGGATCCTTTTAAAACCAGCCATTTAAAAAAATATTTGGAAATCTTAGTTACAAAATGTCCCAGTAAAAAACCTCTGATTGCCATAAATTACAACACTTCAGTTTGATTTCTACAAACTTCTCTTGGCCAAAAGTGTATTAGGCTGATTTAGACCAGGCAGAGTCAAATTTTTGATGCATCTTTACCACATCAAATACCCTCATGATTCCCTGATGTCACCATAGACATTTTTAGGTATTTAGTTTGGAGTAGTAGCCTCACCTACTTTCCATATTTCTGCACAATCTTTATCTTTTTCCTGATTTTATCAGTTGCAGCAAGGAATCCTTGGAGCCAGTCAGAATAGAGAATAATTTCTAATCACTGTGGCCACCATCAGTTGAGTTTTCCAGCAGAAATTCAGTGCCCAGTGTTGAGAAGAGAGAGGTAAAAAATATCCCATCTCACAAGGTTGTTGTATTTCTGTCCCGGGCAGTGGCCAGAGCGCATTTTCCGCTGCGAGCACGGGGTCACTGCCCTGGATTTCTCCCTGGCAAGCCCCCATCTCCTGGCAGTCGGGATGGCCAGCGGACGTGTGGCCATCTACGATGTCCGCAGCGGGGAGGACGCCGCGCTGCTGGACAGCAGGTCAGGCTGGGGCTCCCGGCTCCTCCCACCCCGCGCTCCTCCGAGCAAGCAAACCTCGGAAAGGGGCAGCCAAGGAGTCCCCTTCCCTCACTTCTTAAGGAATTGCAGCAAGTTACCCTCACCTGTCATTTATACTCCATGTCCTAACTAGGACAATCCAGCCCTGGATAATAAATCCTTATGGGAGACCAGAGGTAGCTTTTGGTTCTCTCTCTCTAATCTCACTTGCCAAAAATGGAGAGAGTGTCAGAATAATTGAGGACTGAGCAGGAATTAAGAAGAAAATGAGAGAGGGCGTGGGAGGGTGATGAGGGAAACACTTGCCCTAAGGGCAGCTCCCCAGGTCTGGGGCACTCTCCTACAAGGTGCAGACTGATTTCATGGTGCAGGTGCTACTGAAACGTGGCAGCACATAAACAGTGCCCTGAAACTGATTATCAACATGTTTAATGAAGGAAACATTTTCCTGGAGAAAACAACCAATGCTCGGACCATTTTTTATAACAAAAGCTAAATGCTTCTGTCATAAGACTTAACACTCATTACAAAGTGGAAGCTTAATTATTTCTTAAATATTTTGCTTTGTCTTTGCTCATATATGATTTACCACATGCATTTTTTTTGCCCCAGTGCCTCCTTAAATAAACACACAGGCCCTGTGTGGCAGCTGAGGTGGGTGCAACAGGACAGAGGTGTGACAGGAGGTGACAGAAAAGAGAGGCTGATGTGCATCTCGGGAGACGGGCGAATGACCCAGTGGTTCATACAGCAAAGGCTGGATTGCTTTGGTGAGCACCAAAACTGCTCTCTTTGATTTCAGATTTCTTTACACCAGTTATCCCACAAAACATTTAAGAGCTGCTGGGCACTCCAAAGCAGCACGAGTTCCTCACACCTGTTTGACACAACCTCCTGCTCTTTGCACAGATCTGATGAAAATCAAGCGAACACATCGTGGGAAGAAAAAGTTACCAGGGGAGAGAGAAAGGAAAAGTGAGGCTCCCATATCTCAACAGGCAGCTGGAATGTGCTTCGACTTCCATCCAGAGGTAGGCTCAGAAAGCCCATCCTGGCTGAAGTGTAACCCAGGAAAACCCTGCAGCAGAGGTGGGATGCTCAGCTGGAGCTGCTTTAATGGCAACTAACCAGGGACTTGGCACTGGTATTTAAAGCATATTAATTTTGAAATAAATTGTTTCCTAGCTACTAAGATTTACCCCAAATTGGTAAATAGTTAAACAAGCCCTGTCGTCCCAACCATGTTACATTTCCTTGGGCAGGCCTCAGGGCACTTTCCTTCTCTGTGTTGGCCAAGGCTGGGAGAATTTGTTCAACACCTCCCACGTCCAGGACTCAGCCGTGATTCTCTTCATCCAGCTGAGTATTCCCTCCACAGAGCATTTAAGAATTCGTGCGTTTTCCACATGGATTGATGAAAATCCAAGATTTTCAGGAGTCAAAAGCTGTGCATGGTTGGAGAACAACCCAGCAAATGTGCAACCTTCTGGCTCCCCTTTACCTACCACTCACAGGAGCTCATCCTTAGCTCTGCAGAGCACTGGCTCTGCCAAACTCATCCAGCCCTGGATGGTTTCTGCATGAGTGATAAATCCATCCAGCCTGGGCTGCTTTTCCCTTTCTTTCAGGATACTGATATCTTTCTTGCTGGAACAGAAGAGGGCCACATCCACCTGTGCTCTTGCTCAGGCAAGGAGCAGGTTCTGGGGACATACAGGGGCCATAAGGTGAGTCATACACTGTAAACAAGGACAGCAGGAACTGCTCCATTCAATTCAAAAATGTAACAGTTTCTTTGCTTATGTTTACTAAATGTGATATGTGCAACAACAGAACCCTAAACTTCTCTTATATTAGGAATGAATTCCCATAGCATAAAGCATCCCAGTCTTACAGGATTACATTCTACACTACAAGGATTTTTTCAAATAACTTCCTAAAACTGGTACTATAAACTGGTTTAAAGCTTTAGGTCTGGCTTTATTTTAAGAAAGCAATCAGAAATCTGCTTGGCCTGTACAGTTAAATAATCTTACCTCTGGGAGGAAGGCTGGGTAGCTCTAGAATAGGTTCTGTAGCTCTACAGCAGCACCAAGTTCTGTTTTGTTTCTCTGCCAACAGGGTCCCGTGTACAAAGTTGCCTGGAATCCCTCCAGCACGGACATGTTCCTCAGCTGCTCTGCAGACTGGAGCATCCTTCTGTGGCACCGGGATTCCCACACCCCGCTTTTAACTTTCACTTCTGTCACAGCTTCTGTTCATGACATCAAGTGGGCTCCAAAATCAGCCTTCATCTTCGCGGCAGTCAATGAAAGGAGGGTGGAGATTTGGGATCTGAGTGTCAGCATGTGAGTAATTACTTTCTCAAAGAAGGTTCTGAAATTTAATTGGCACACATTGTTACCTCATTAGTGCTTTTATCAGAGCATTACAGCTCCACACTTTGCTTGTTCAAACTGTTGCAGTTTGAAATACTCGTTGTGTAAAAGCAGATGGTAGCTACCAGACATTTGAGGTGAGAAGAGGGCAAGCTGGATGCCTCATGGAGCTGATAAAATGTAAAACTGCCCTTTTCCTGGAGAAATCATGGCAGAGTTAGAGGGAAAAATAACAAAACTGAGCTGCTTTTATAAAGATTGGATGGTCTGAAGTTGAGATGACTCAGTTACCTGGGGCCTTGTCCAGCTGCTCTGGATTTTGTTACTGACAGTGTGAAGCCCTGGTGGACCCAGAGCCCTGCCACATAATGCAAATTATTCATATAATGAAAATATTAACCACCACTCTCCAGATTAGGACAGATTTTAGCCAAGCAGGATATCTTAATTAACAGCAGCCGGGATTTCTGTTCTGGCAGAGCCCAAACCAAACACTGCCTCACTTCCCCGTTTTTGAGATAATCTAGAGCACAGAAAGTGAAACGAGCAGATTTCAGCTGGTAAATGCGTGGTACTGTTAATTCTTGGGTTGCAGCTTCGACCCGGTGCTGTCCTGCGCCGCCAGCCCCCAGGGGAAGCTCAGCTCCCTGCTCTTTGCCGAGGACGCCGCGTGCCTGCTGCTGGGGGACAGCCGTGGGCAGGTGGGAGTGTGGCGGCTGCTCGACCTGGCTGCTCCCAGCGCCGAGGTACGGCCGTGCCCGGGGCCGGGGCTGCCCTCAGCAAGGAAACACCCAGCTGGGGAATGCTGAATAGGCGGGATCACGATTCCAGCACCAGGCTAAAGCTGAGGTGGTCCCCGCTCTTCTGCTGCCACACCGCTGGAAATTAATTTCCTTTATTTATAAACAAGAGAAATGTTTGCATGCTGCCAAATATGACAGCACGAATGCAACCCAACCTGGCTTGCCAAAAAAGTGTTGTTTTCCAGGAGAGGTAAGCACAGCATTAACAGCATTCCAAGGAAGAATCAGCTCTTTTCCTTTTGTTTTCCAGGTTGGTTCCTTGTGTGACATCGTTGCTCCTGCTGGAGCTGTTAAACAGTAGCTGATAACCCTTCTCCTCTGGGAAACAGCAGGAAAGACTTGCTGTAGTAGGAGCATAACCTGGTTATCCTTTTTTAACCAATAAAGTTTCTCTTTGAAGTCACACTGCTTAGAAACTTCTTTCAAATGTCCTAAATTTCCTCCTGGAAGTCCCCTCGTTGCACAGTCAGTGTTCATACATGGATGGCCTTCTCTGGAATTCTGATCATGGAAAGGTCTCCATAGTCTTTTCTCCCTGGGCCTTTATCCCTTTCTATTTTCCCCCAAAGGTCTTTTCTCCTTGGGTTGGAAGCAGGCAGTGTTTGGCTGTCTAGGTTGGCTTTTCTGGGGGGCAGAGCAGAAGAAACAGAAAAAAACCACCCAGCTGGAGAATTTTCAGGAACTTCCTGCCCACAGGAAATAGGGAGCATCTCCAGAGGAGTGATTAAGCACAAGTTGTAGCCCTGCTGCTGAGCACATTTTGTATGGAAACGTGTATTTTATAGATGCAGAACATCCAGCCTCTCTCATTATCCTGACAATAAACACCCAACACTCAAACACATCACTGAATTAAGGATCATTTGTGATGCATTAACATCCACTTCCTTCTGTGTGCTGCACGTCTGACAGGGGACATGCAAACTTCCCCCGACATAAAATTCATCTTGGTGTGTTTCAAAGAAAGACGCTTGTTAAGGTGAATCATTTGTTAATCATTATTATAAATCTGACCAAAATACACCCCATATTTTCCATTCATGCCCATGACTGTTTGCTTACTGCTAAAAAACAAGCTTTCTGTCGAGGCTGTAACACATCATAACCCACCCTGCACACAGTGAAAGTTAATTAACTGTAACATTATGGTGCTACAAAACCCTCATGGTGCTAGGAAGGGCTCAAGATCTCCAAAGTTCTTCCTGTATTTTGTCCTTAAACATGGAATTCCCGACCACGTAACTGAGAAATTTCCTCCTAAAGGCATTTTATTGCAAGGATTTTTTATGGAAACATAAAGACACTGAAGCCACCAACATTAGGAACCAAAAATTCGGAACCAAGCTCTGCTCCCAGCGCAGTGACTCAGCTCCACGTGCTGCAGGATCATGTCCTATCACTTGGCACGCTGGGAATCTGTGTATGCCACAAACCCCCTCTGGAGTGGATTTTCTAGACAGGGTTTTCCCCAGGAGCATCCACAGTCACCAGCAAACGAGGTGGGGGAATGAAGAGGTGCACACATCACGGGAAGGAGTCAGCTCCTGCTTGTTTGGGATCACCGGTACAAAGACCCCGGTCAGGACTGGGCATCAGGCTGTGGAACACACCAGCGTGGGGAACAGACACCAAACCCATTAAGTACAAATCAAGTCATAAACACCCTTTTGTTCTGGCAGAACACACATTAACTGCATCCACCTGAGCCATGCCCCATAAACGCGTTACCCCTCAGGTGTTCCCAGTAAAGAAGCTACGTAGATTTAAGAAATCTTTAATACCTGACTGAGATCCCGAAGCACTTCAAACATGACCGGAAACAAGCAGTTTATTTGGTTTTAGCAAACATTAAGTCACCCCCAGAGTGAGCTGTTACTCAGCGGAGTGGACGGACCGCCAGTATAAATGGGAAGGTTCCAGCAGAATTCCCCACTCACTCCCTTCCTCCCCGGGAAGCGCCGCGTTGGCAGCATGAGGGGCACGGCGCTGGCACTGGCTTGCCTGGCTCTCCTGCTCCTGGCACGGCAGGGAACAGGGGCCGGGAGCGCGGTCAGGCTCTGCGGGAGAGACTTCATCAGAGCCGTGGTCTTCACCTGCGGCGGCTCCCGCTGGAAGAGGCAGCTCAGGGACCGCCACCGCCCGTGGGGTGAGTACCAGCCAAAGCCCCCGGCTCCTCCGGGCCCCCGCACCCGGATCCCAGGGGGCCCGAGGGGTCTGGGGAGCAGCGCATCCCTGCTCCCCTCGATCCCTGCAGCTCCCGCGGCTGGGCTGGGCGGCAGCCAGCCGAGAGCGGCAGCTCCTCGTGGTGCCTCTGTGAGCAGCTGCTCTGGCTCAGCGTCCTGGGCTATTTCACTAAAGAAAAACCATTCAGACCAAGATTTGCCAAGCTCACCTGAGGAGCAGGATTCAAGCCAAGGCTGTCACTGAAAATCTCTCTGCCATCACATTTCAAGTGACAGTGACAAGTTTCGCTGAAGTCGGTGCAAGTGTTTTCATTTTCCCCACTAGAAACCAGAAACTTCATTACAACTTAAAAATATTATTACTAAAACATGCTGAATATTCACTCTGCAATTTAAGTACCTTCGCGTTTTTGTGTATATTTATACTCAATAGCACACTTTTCGATACTCAGAAAATTTTGATTTGATGGTCGGAAAATTCAACCATTACATGCACTGCTAGAAATCTGAACTCCGAGAGATTAAAATAAATAGAGAACAAGAAAATAACTGAGGCAGATGACAGCAATAGAGGCTTTCTGCACTTCCTACACCTGCATTTTTGGAAAATTCTCCTGTAGCAGCAGCTTTAAACAAACACAAAGTTGGTAACACACGCAACCCCCTCCCTGAAGTCTGTTGAAGAACCTTGCTTCTAGAAAGTGAGAACTACTACACTTTTACAGACTGCACAAGGCCCACCTGTAGTGAGGTGTTTCAGCTGCAGCTGAATTGTACTTTCTGTGGGAACACCCAGAGCTCTGAGGTCCTGGGGTGGATGATACCTTAATGCAACATCTCTTTCCAGGAAACCCACAGGTCCAGCCTCTGGCACATCAAATCACAGATTTTCCTGGAGAAGCAGTTCTATCAGTTTAAGACTCAAGGCAGCACAGGACACTGTTCACTCGAAATCCCTAAAGTACTGTTTTTACCACGTTGATCACAGATCGTTCCCCACACATCTGCTCTCACTGAGGAGTCTGTGATGTGGTGCTCGTATCAGAGGGTAACACTCAGCCCCCTGGCTGTAGGTTGGTCTGTCCTTCTAGTAAAGACAAAAAGCATAAATTACTCATCTTTCCATGACATCTAACTTTTAGCTTCTCGTTTTTCTGCGACAGAGAGTGAAAACCCCCAGCATTTCCCACACGAGGACGAGGGTGACGCTGACTTCTCCTCACACCCAGAGCAGAGGCTGGGGATCCACAGCGAAGAACCCCAGGACGTCAAACCTGAGCAAGGCTTGCAAAACACCAGCAAAGCTTCTGTGCTAAACAAGCGTGAGGCAGCCAAGCTGCTGGCCACATCCTGCTGCAACGTGGGCTGCAGCAGGAGAGAGATCAGCTCCCTGTGCTGAAATGCACCAGCTCAGCGTCACAGCCTCCAGGGATTAAAATAATCATGACACAAACCACAGTCGGTTCAGTTGTGTTCTTTAATTGTAGCTTTACCCCTTTGGGTGTTAAATGTCACAGTGCACACCAGCCAGTGGCTTCAGGCTGTCTGCATTTCACAGTGTTTACAGTGGGTTAAACTTTTAGTCATTAGTACAAGTGTTTCTTCCCAACTAACTACTGTTCTGGTTTCAGCTTGGCACCTAAAATGTAATAAAATAAGCAATTCATTATAGGTTTGTTCTCCGGCTCAGGAAAATCTATCAGCAGGTTTCAGCTGGGAAACAAGTGTAGCAAAAAGTCTGGTTTTAGAATCAGAGCAAGGTCAGCCAGACCCCACCTCAGTGGGGAATGGCTGCACCAGGAGAGACTTAACACCATCAGCACCAGCCCCAAAACCAGGCAGGCAAAACCCATGGTTTATTTCCTAATCCAGATACTTCCAGTCATGTTTCCTGGAGAACAGGGAAAACATTACTTACAGGGAATATTCTGAAAATATTTCCCCTACATGAAAAGTTCTGAAAGCAGTAATCAGGTGCAAAACTGTGTCATAGAAAAACACTTCCCAGAGAAAATTCTGGGAAAGACCCTTATTACATTCATCCAAAGGCTCTCATTTCAAAGCAGGTGAGAGTACCTTGATCCTTCACAGATGTTTTCAACAACAGAAACGGGAAAAGTTAGGCTGAATGTTCATTTCTCCTGCTGTTAAACTCAACTACCTCCCTATTCAAAATACACACCATAGACATTTGCCACAGCAAACAGCGAGGTGTTCTTGAACACATAGGAGGCAAAAGTGTCGGTGGCAGGGTCCCAGAGGCACCTGCTCCCGATCTGCAGGCTCTGCTCTGCCAGCTGCCCGATGTGTGTCACCACCACCAGCTTGTACCTGGGCACCCCCAGCTCTTTGACCCGCGCATTAACCACCTGCAGAGAAAAACAAGGTTAGTCCGTGTTCAGAGATGAGGATGGACTTTCAGCAGGGCACGGAGTTATAGGATGAGGGGAAATGGTATTAAATCGATAAAAGGGCAGGGATAGATGGGATATTGGGCAGGAATTCCTCCCTGGGAGGGTGGGCAGGCCCTGGCACAGGGTGCCCAGAGCAGCTGTGGCTGCCCCTGGATCCCTGGCAGTGCCCAAGGCCAGGCTGGACATTGGGGCTTGGAGCAGCCTGGGATGGGCTTTAAGGTCCCTCCCAACCCAAACCAGTCTGTAAATCTATTCATTAACTCGTACATGTCTGTACCGCCTCTGAGCAACCCTTCGGGCATCTCGCAGCCGCCTCCAGCCTTTATCTTACACTTCGCCGGTATTTTGGGGGGACATTTGGGGAGCCCCCAAGGCACCCATCGAGGTGACCCCCCGTGGAAGCACAAGGACAAACGTCCCGTCCCACCTCAGCGATGTCCCTGGCCGCCTCCCGGCACGGCCCCGGCTCGTAGCGCTGCTCCCTCAGGGCGCTCCCCACCACATCCCGCAGGATCTCATCCACCGCCGCCACCGGGAAGCGCCCGGCAGGCCCTGGGAGGCAAAGCTCGGGTTTATCAGGGAAGAGCCGCCGCGCTGGAGGGTTTTTGGAGGGGCAACCGAGACCCACCCGAGCCGGGCTCGGCGGGAGCTTCGCCGC
>VZRO01002699.1:0-14272 GCA_013397915.1 Daphoenositta chrysoptera
GGCTGTTTAGCCTTGAGAAGAAAGGACTGAGAGAGGGCCTCCTTAATGTGTATAAATATCAAAGGGAGGTGTCAGAGCAGGGACCAGGCTCTGCTCCCTGGGGCCCAGCAGTGGGACAAGAGGCAGTGGGCAGGAGCTGATGCCCAGGACGCTCCTCCTGAACATGAGGATGAACTTTCCTGTGCGGTGACCACACACTGGAACATAGTGTCCAGAAACAGTGTGGAATCTCCCTCACAGGGGATATTCCAGAACCATCTGGAGACAATCCTGTGCCGTGTGCTCTGGATGGCTCTGTCTGAGCAGGGAGGTGGGACCAGGTGACCCACTGCTGTCCCTTCCAGCCTGAACCAGTGATCTTCTTCAAGCACAAGCAGATAATAGCAAATTTAGCATAATCAATCAAGGTGTTAATGCCAGCACAGGAAATGGCCTTATTTCCTTTGAAGACCTTGATTTAGCATTGTAATTCTGTGCAGTCATGGTAACATTTGATTTTTTTCAGGGGAGGTTGTCAGTAACACAAGCAAATTGGTAGCTCTTCCTAAAATACGCAGTGGCTGCCACTGAACTACCAACAGATTGTGTGTTTGAGGATTCTGTAAAAGAGAGCGTTGGAGCATTGCTACTTTATTGAACAGTGTCATCTGATTTTTATCTTCTGAAATACTGCAGGAGCAATGTTCAGACAGTGTCAGGGTACCACTAAAAGCTGCCTGTGTTTGGTTTTAGGTTGAGTATCCTGCTGACCAACTTGTCATCTTGGAGCAACTGGTGGAGCTTGCACGATCACACCTTGCCACACCTTTCTCAGAAAGGATGTCCTGAGGTTCCCTTGCTGAGCAAAACTGTTACTGGGTGCCTGTAAATGGCAGAGAATGGAACCCCTTTGGGGCAGCACTGCACAGGGGACTGTTTGAGCACTGCAGGTGTTCCTCTCATCAGCTCACCATGGCAGATGTAGCAGAGAAGGAGATGGATAACCCCACGTTTAGAAGTGACACCGTGCTGTCTGATGTCCACTTGCACTGCCCGAGCAAAAGGCACCTCATGGTACGGCTGAACGCAGTTGGACAGCCAGGTAAGGGTTACAGGGATGGAGCTGCATTTTAACTGTACTCACATCTTTGTAATGGCTGAATCCTCCTCTGAGTGGTTGATATTAATAGTTACATGTTTTATTCCAGTTATAAGCAGAATCACCTCCTACTCTAGCTGTGTTCTTCTCATAAATTAACTCCAGAAATGAAAACTTATAGACAGCCTGTCTTAAAAATTAAACTTTGAATTACTTTCTGAGAAAAAGTAACCAAATTTACTCACTTGAAGGTTTAATTTTATGTATTTGTTCATTGAGCTGTAGTGTCAATATAGCACTTTGGGAATCGTGATTAAAAAACGTTGTGGTGTTTCTTGTAGACAAACAAAATGTTTGTCTACAAGAAACAGGACTTTTTTAATAGTGTAACTTAAATTTAAAAGAAAAACTATCAGTAATTAATTTATGAAGTTTAATTAAGTGTTTATGTGATGGTTTACCATCAATTCCAGAGGAGGTTAACAGCTTTCTTTGGGTTTTGTGGTGGTTTTTTTGGTTTTGGTTATTTTTTGTTGGTAGGGTTGGGTTGTTTGGGTTTTTTTTGGGGCGGTAGGGGGGGCGTTTGCTTAAAAAAAAAATCTCAGAAAGAAAACTCAAAATAGTAATGGCTTTAACCAACATAGAATTTGAAGAGTCAAGGCTGTAGAGAAAATAAGTTGGCAAATGCCCCTGGCTGATTGCCAGCTTGTAGGTTGCTATAAAGTTGTCAAGGGAGCTGCTGGCAAAATGTTCTGCACTAAAGTCCTGCTGTGACAGAAGTGTTAATTGTTTTTTCAAACCCAGTTGTGACATAAAAAGAGTAACTTCTGCAGCTGTTCGGATGTAAGACAATGTGAAAAATTATAAAAGTAGGCCTGACAAAGAAGTGAATAATAATTTGACCCTGTTCAGGTCAAAACCCAGGTAATTAATGCTGTGGTGGCTCTTCATGCTGTTTGACGTGTTTGCTGTGATTTTGCTTGGTGCAAAGAACGTTTCAACAGAAGGAGGTGACATTGTGTTCTTCCCACTCTGAATGAGCTCTGGCTGGGAAACTCCTCTGGTTATTGAGACAAGAATTTGATTGTAGTATGACAGCCTTTAGTGCCATAACAATACACCACTGCCATTTAGCTGTGTTTTAGGGAAGATTATGGGGAATTAATCTCTTCCTCTGTGAGTCAATTTGACTTTCCACCTTTTGAATGCTGTACAAATGCAGAGGATCAGAATGGACTTGGAGAACAAAAGCATTTCATTCACTGATGGCATCCTCCATTCAAATTAGTTTCATCTGGCCATCATGCAAACAGTGGAGACTTCAAAAATTTCTCATTCTAGGACAGGCATTGGAGATTTTATTAGATCTAGCTAAAAATGGTCTCCCTAGAGAGGAACCTCAGTCAGATTTCACTAGACCACCTTGGAATGTCTTGCCTACTAAAGAAACTGGAATAGAACTCCATAAATTGTGAAATTGTTGAAAGCAGTGGTGGCAAGCACTTTATCTCTTCCCTTTTGCTGGGAATGAACATAGATGGCAGGACAATGGAATGTTTGTTCTTCCTCATGTGTGGTATTCAGGCAGTGCAGATTCCTATGATTAAAATTGCAAGGTCCATCTTTCAATAACTTAACATTTTAATAGGTGCTGATTCACCGAGTGGTTGTTGTAAAAGATTTTTAATTAATTGGCCATTCAGAATAGCTGAAGTAATTTAATCTCTTTGAATAATCAGTTTGAACACTTCAAAAAAAGTACAAAAGTGTCAGCTTTGGCAAGTGCCTCCTGTGCACTTATTCTTGCCCTCATATACTGAGCCTATTTCAAGGCTTGAAGTCGCTTGAATTGCTGAAGACTTTCAAAGCAATAAAAAAAAATTCAACTTGCATTTTATTAGAACGTACTTGCTTCTTACAAGAGAGAAATCTTAAACAAAAGAAACGAATTCTAACTTCTGTTAATACTGGTGTCAACTGGTTTGAACTTGTGTGAACAGAAGAGCTTTTGGAGGATGTAAGAAACCATCTCCTTTGCCAATAGTTAAAGTAAATGTTACTAAATCAGATGAATGTGCCCGTTGTGACTGTGCAGATGCTGAGTCAGCCTGTGAAAGTGCTTCATTTATTTCTACTGACAGAACTTAATAACAGAAGTATTTCTTCATAGCAAATAAAGCTATATTTCAAGTTACCTGTATCATTCTTTATTCTATAGATTTTTAATACATGTAATACATACCAAAATCTCCTGCAGATGGAAGCTGTGCACAGATCCTGCCTCATCTGGTGTTTAACCTTTTCCCCCCACACTGTGTTCTTACAGTATTCCTGTCATATTTCAAACTCCTTTGGAGCACAGAAGATTTGACATCTGGGAAACACGTGAGAGAAATTACAACAGGAAGAGAACACCAGTGCAGAAGTGGAGATGAGCTGTGTGACAAGGACAGGAGTAACATAAAAAAAATTGAATTAAATAGTGAAGGAGTACAAGCCCTGCTAGATGATGATGGAGACTTGGAAGTGGTCAGAAGGCCTCGAAGTGCCTCGGATTTGGAAGCAGAGGATCTTTTAAGGGATATTGTATGCCCTGTAATTCTGATGAAAGGGAAAGAAGATGCTTTTGAAGATGAAGAGCAGGAATGCACTTGCAGTGATGTTGTTAAAATAGGTAAGTAATTCAGGTAAGGTGGTAAGCTCTTTGTGTGTTTTAATTGGGGCAAATATTTTTCTGTAAAACAAAAGAAAAACAGATTTTCTTTAGAAATGGAACAGCAGTTTGTTAAGTGAAAGAAAATAATGAACATAATACTGTGATACTGCAAATAAAAATTTACCTTTTTTCTCTGGAAGTGATTTGGGCAGTTGTATACCATGGGAAACTCGGTGCTCCTTAGTTAGAGTGGCTGTTTGGCATTATCTAGCATTATTCTGTAGAATGAAGAGTGTTTAGTTCTATATTTGAAGGGGAAGCATAACCTTAGTTTCAAACTTGCCACCGTGGAACTTGGTTTGAACGATTTTGAGGTAATTATCTCTGCTCTACTCTCGTTCCCACAGAACACACTATGGCAACCCCCTTAGAAGACGTTGGTAAACAAGTACGTGCTCTGCCTTGTAGTACTTGATTTTCATGGCATGTGCTTCAGAACTGCCTGAGGTTTGACTGCTTCCCTTGTCCCCAGGTCTGGCGTGCTGCCTTCCTTCTGGCTGATTACATTCTCTTTAAAAGGGACACCTTCAGGAGTTGCTCCGTGCTGGAGCTTGGAGGTGGCACTGGGATCACCAGCATTATCATGGGAACAGTTGCCAAGAGAGTTTATTGCACAGGTAAGGCAGTTATTTTCAGTTCAATATTTTCATGAAACTTCCCAAAGCAGTGCTTTCATCCTGGTATTTTCTGACTCATCTGTTCAGTTATAGCTAATCATTTTTTATTAATGTGTATCAAGTTAATGGGAACTTTCTCAAGGGGCTGAGAAAGCTCAAGAGTTAAAAGCAAGAGATGCTGCAGTGAACTCCAGATAGGGTGTCCAGATTAAAATAGGTACTGTAGGGATCTATCTTCTTTCTGCAAGGGTTGCTGAGAGCTTAGCACTGAAAGACAAAAGGAAGAAGGAATCTAGGGAAGCAGTCACCAGTGGACAGAGTTGCTCTGAATTTTCCTTAATCTCATGGGCTTGAGAGAAACTTCGAGTATTAGTCCAAGAGGGACACATGACCCATACAAAATGTTCTTATTTTCGATATCATTATCACTTATTTTCCAGATGTGGGTGAAGATCTTCTGGCTATGTGTGAGCAAAATGTTGCATTAAACAAACACCTGATGGAGCCAGGAGGTGAGTGCTGTATGGTCAGATTTTGACTCTGTAGCTCAGGTGCTGTCTGAAAGGCCATTTGTGACTGATGTGATTCTTCTTCACCCACAGGAGGGGAAGTTAAAGTGAAAGAACTGGATTGGCTGAAAGATGAATTCTGCACTGGTAGGTGCTTATGGTTCCTTTTAGATTGGGCTTGGTGTTTGGTTTTACATATCCAAAAGCCCCTCTTGGGCCTCAAAAAAAATTCTGGTCAATGATAATATTTGATACTGCCAGTTGAAAAGGTTTTATGTTTATTAGACTTTCAAATAAAGATTCTTTTAATGAAGAATAAGTTTTAAAAAGCATGATAAAATAGGAAGATAAGTCAAAACTTATATAAAGATATATATGGGGTTTTGTTTAATGGTGTGATATGTATTTAAAGTATGCTTTAAATGTATTTAAAGCTGTGATCTTGCTACAGGGTTGTGAATTGTGAAGTGAAAGAAGACTTTTGCATGTCAGTCAGCCTTGGGAGGGTTGGACATTACACAGAGAAAGCAGAGGACTGAGGGAACTTCAGGGAATGAACAGAGGAAGGCTTTGATTTCCCTTTAGTGGTGTGCTCTGTTTGTGGAGTAGCAGCTGCCCACAGGAGCTAAGAAGTTCCATTTCTCCAGTCATTTGAGACATTTAATCATGTACACCAAAGCCATATTCTTTCTTACAGATCCTGAAGCTCCTTACAGCTGGTCTGAAGAAGAGATTGCTGATTTGCTTGATCACTGTTCTGTGATAATGGCAGCTGATGGTAGGAAAACACAGCCAGCTTTTAAATCAAACACTCGAGCATTATGAGTAATAATTTAAACATACCTAATTTGTTTTTAAAATCTAGTAGGTCAGATCCTTACCTAATTTGCCAAAGCTCTGCCTTAAGTGTTCCTGCCTGTATTTATCTTTTCTAAACACTTGTATTTACATTCTGAATTAGCAATGGGAGCACAGATGTTGCAAGCTACTAGCTCTTCCTTTTCTTTGGTGTGTTAACTCTTTGTGACTGAGTAAGTTGCTGGATACAATCACAAGTAACTGATGAATCAGAAGAGTTGTGTTGTCCTATCATTGTCTTGTATTACATAACTTCTGTGCAAATAATGATAAACAGGTCGTTAGACTAAGATTTTCTATAATGTGAATAATTGTTCCAGATGCTGCACTTTCCCATGGCATCTGTGCCTTTGGATATCAGTTTTCTGCTTTTTTTCTTGCTTAAGTGAAGGACTTTAAAATGACAGGCTAGCTTATCTGTATAGGAAAACCATTGTTGTTTTGAGCTATAGATAAAGGAGAGTTGGTTTTAGTTAAGATATTGAAAGGTGTTGCAAGACTGCTTTCCAGGGAGATATGGTTATAATGGTAAATTAATTACAGCCTGGTTTGGGTTTTGTAAGAAAAAAGGCTCTATACTCTCTGATATCATGGAGTTTTTTTAGTTTTGTAGTAAGATTATTTCCAGACTGAGAGAATTCTTGTTAAAGCTTGTAAATTGTCTGACAAGTGATTCCCATTCTGATGAGAGAAAGCTTAAAGAAAGCCTGACATAAATAGCAGCAGTGGATACTCTTACAGGGTCAGTTGTTGCCATTAAAAACATATTTTGCACTTAGATAAAATAGTGGCTGGTTTGAGTAGAGTAATCAAACTAAGGCCTGTTGTTTCATAATGGAAACTTAAGTAATTTACACCCTTAATTATACATATGCTCTTAATCTTGTTTTTTGTAGTGTTCTATGACGATGACCTGACAGATGCCTTGTTCAGAACTCTGTATAGAATCACACACAACTTGAGAAATTCTTGTACAGTTTACTTAGCACTGGAAAAGAGGTAAGTATTATCAAGAACTTAATATAAAAAGCACTAAAACTTTGTGTGTTTTAATTAATGGTTGGCTTCTGATTTTCATTGTATCAGTTGATCACAGGCTGCAGTATATGCTCAGGACAAGCTTATTTTTTTCTACATGCTTAATTTTTATCAGTTCAGAATTTGAGTTTCACAATAGTTTGCCTTTTGTTGTCCTACCTTTGCCTCACCTGAGATAACCTCTGTGCAAATAAGGATAAATAGGTGGCTAGATTGATGTACTCTGTAATTCCTGACAACATTTGGTATATATTTTTGAGGTCGCAGAGTGGAATGAAGTGGCTTAGAGTTAGGATTCATATTTCCCAGCTTGAGCAACTCAAGAACAGTTTCCCTTGTTTGCTTTCAAGGAATCGTTGAATGTTTTTAAGTAGTTGTGTGTTGGAGTCCATTCATAAGCTGATTCACAAATAGGCTTTCCTTAAATCTCTGGAGATATGTAAGCAATAACTCTTCCTGTGGTTTGTGGCCAGGTGTTTGTCCAGGAAGCCAAGCCAATAATTCTGTTGTGGCAAAGTGCCTTAAAATCAGTGGAAAGATTCATTCAAGAGTTACTGCATATTGATGCTGACAGAACATCTTTTCTGCTTTTCAGGAGTGGGGGCTGTACATTTTTTTGGCTGTTGGGAGTTAATTATGCTGACAAGACCCTTCTTTTCATTAGCTGAGGGAAGTTACACACCTATTTAAGATGCCAGTATGGGAGAGATGTTCTAAAGGAAATATTCTTTTGCCAGGCTGAACTTCACTTTAAGACATATGGATGTTACATGTGAAGCCTACAGTCACTTTAGAAATACTCTAAATGATTTGGAGAACCTCCAAGATGGAAAAATGAAATATACAGTGGAGCCCATTAAGCTTGATTTCTGCCAGTTCCTTGTTTATGAGCGAATTGAGCAGTTGGTAAGTGGCATTCATGAAAATAAATGTAATGTGTCAGGCTAATCATCTCAAATTAGTTATCAGCTGTTTATGTAACATGAAGTAAGAACAGGGGAATAAACATTATCTTTTATTTCCATTTAGCTTTTTTGATTTAAAATGATCCTTGTTTGTGCTTACATAATCTGTACTAGATTGACATGTCCTGGTTTTGGCTGGGACAGAGTTGATTTTTTATCACCAGCAGTAGAGTGGCTGAGATTGCACTCAGTTCCTCAGAGGATAAGATACTTTTACTTTGTAAAATGCCATTTTCGTGATTGAACTGGAAAATTGGACCAATGTCTTTTCTCATTTATTGTCTTGTTGAAAAGCTTTCATTTCACAGTTTTAGTAATTCCTTTCCCAGTTCAGAGTTCAGGAAATAATGTTCTTATATCCATGAAGAAGTCAATTAGCTGTAAACTTCTCTTATTGAGAAACATCCAGATATAATATTTCTGGTTATCTAATTACCTCTCAAGCACTTATGGTTCTGTTTCTCCATTTTTTACAAATTATCTGCCCTTAGGAATATTATACAGGGTAGGTAACAGCTTGCTGGCTTCTAGAACAATCCAAACTAACTGATATTTTAGACAACTTTCAAATCTTGTACAGGATTGCAAATCTGCTATGAAGAAATTAGGTTGCTGTAGTCAGCTGTTGCTGTGTGTATCCATAGTGAGATGTCAGGGGCCACAGTTACTTCATCAGATTGATTTATTTTACTTAATGCTGATACCCCCAGGCATAAAACATGTGTAAAACTTGTTTAAAAGTTTTACAAGTACACAAATGTAACCTGGATTATACCTACATTTGTAAACTCATTCCCTGGCTGCTTTGAGGAAGGCTGCTGATCCTTGAAATCTATGCATTTTTAAAATGCCTATGGTTTTATTTATCATTAAGTCTGTTGCCACAATTAAAAGATGTCATGGTGAGGAGTATGTGATAACTTGCTTAATTATCCTTTGTGGAGCAGACAAAGCATGTATGAATATATTCTAAAGAAATGAAGTGATTAAGGATTTTTCATCCTTGTTGTCTGTAAGATTGTGAAGGGGGGTGTTTATGTAAGCCATGCATTTGTGAGACTGACTCCTCAGTAAATTATTTCTTCAGCTGTTTTTTTACCAGCATTATTGAAACCATTTGTCAACACAGACTAAGAAAAAGAGCAGGATTATCAGACAAAATACTGCAGAAGGTCATGCAGATCAGTGAAATCACAGAATATTCTGAGTTGGAAGGGACCCACAAGGATCATTGAGTCCAGCTCTTAAGTGAATGGCCCCACACAGGGCTTGTGAACCCACAACCTTGGCATTGTTAGCACCATGCTCTGACCAACTGAGCTAATTTCAAACTACTTTAAAACAATTTATTTTGTACGAACTGTACGTTTTCTTTAAAATCGTGCTACAAGAATGAAGCAATCAGCTATATTGCTCTGTTTCAAAGATAATTTGGTAGTTGTTCCAGGAGATTACATAGATGGATTTCTATAGATGGAAGTATAAGGTATGTCTTAAAATTTGTCTTACTGTGAGCATGTTGAACTTTTTCATAATTGCAGCCTACTGATGTGAGAAAATACCTGTATGTGTTCTTTCTGCAGGAGTTGTGGAAGATCTTGGCTGAACACCTAACGTGACAGGCCCACGAGAAAATAGAAGATCTGTACCTAAGGAGAAGGGCTATTTTGATGTTCTGTTAAGACAAGGATTTTCATCCCAAGAAAAGCATCTTCCTGATGGATTTGTGTTCTCAGAAAGTATTGCAATGCAGTTTTGCTTTACTTTTTTTGGTTTTGGCACTTGGTTTCTTGGACTTGTGCACTTGGACATGATCTCTGTTGTTTCTGAGTACCTGCTGGATGCCAGACAGTGGCAGTGACATGGTGACTTGCTCTTTGGGATTGCTGACTTCAGCTTTAGACTCTGGCAAAGAAGTATTTAACCTTTTCCACATGGCTGATTTGCAGATGTTGTGCATTTCCCTTTTTAGTTTACAGAACATGGACACTTCTCAGTCTCATCCCAGCTCCACATTATTTGTATTTATGGACACTTGTGAAACAGTGTTCTGGACAAGACTTGTTTGTCATGAATGAAATTTTCCTCAAGCAATTTGTTTATGAAACTTGGTCCTTAATTCTCAGTTTGTCCTGTGTAGATCACTCTAGTTTAGGGCCACTGTCTGAACTGAAAGAAGACAAGATGCATTTTGTTTGAGCCTCCAAAAACACTCCACAGAGGTTTTGGAGTATAGGAGGTCAACCCTCTATTGTCCTGCAGGAATTTTAAGCTGTTCTGTCCCAGGCAGGTTGAGGGTGAGAAGGTCCCATATGAAGTGAGATGTTCCAGCTCTTGAAGTATTTGGAATTCTACCCTCAGCATATACATGTGAGGCTGGGGGGAGGGAGGTGGCCAAGACTGTCTTGCCCACACAAAATGGGGCCTCTAATAACTTACTTTTGGATTAAAGTAAAACATATTTGTTAAATCTCTCCTGTGTTATTAATGAAACCAAAAATCTGCTCGTACTGTAATAAATGTTATGGGCACTGTTGTGTTTATATCACTTTGCCATATGTACACTCCATGGACTCCTCGTGCCCACTGGATTCCTCAGCACCAGGAGAGTGTCAGAGATGGAGCTGTGCCAGCCTGGGACTCGTGGGAGTGTGCAGACATTCATTAGAAGCATCTGCCTGACTTCTTGAAAGCCTGTTTTACATTTGGTGTAGGTCAGTTATTTCATAACCTGCTTATATGTGTGAAGACCTAATTTTCGTGTTCTGTAGTGGGATGAAAGGTTATTAGATGAGGATGGCCATTCCCTGTGAGTACAGTCAGAGTAAAAATTATGTTAGCATGTATCTGCCTAGATTAATACAAAACTTCTCTCTCAGAACCCTCATTTGAACTTCAAAGATAAAAAACTGGATACCCAAACCAGTGTTCATTGGTTTGTTATGTAATGTTATTAACTTTGGTAGATTCAACAATTTTTGAATCTAGCTGCTTATTTCAGTAGTGATTTTTTGAAGGCTGTAGCACGAAATCAATTTGAACTGATGTGAAATAGTGTGTGCAGTTGGAGAAGATTTTTGTCTCACACAGAATTTCTCAGTCTTTGGATTTATCAACAGAAACTCACCTGCAAGTCCTTAATTTCTGTGAAGGAAGAGGAAGTAGGCACTTAGTTTAAAACTTATGAATATTTCTACTTGGTTGTGGAGATTAAGTTTTCATTTGGAAAACTGACTTTCTCTTTTGCTAAATAAAGTCATCAGGCATTTGAGAGCATTTCTGGATCTGGCTGGCAAATCCAGTGGATCCATGCAGGTGGATCATTTTCTGGAGAGAGGAACATAGAGGGGTGAAGAGGAACCTGTGGAACCCTTGCAGTGCACTTAGTTCTGATAAAAGGGAGGAGTATCCCAATATCCTTGGTAAGTATGGTAATGGATAGACCATGATCTTCCAGGAGGAATCTGATTTGAAGCAAACTGATTTTCACTTTTGTCACTGCCATATGGTGAAACAACAAATGCCTTTTCTCAGTCCCCATCCCTGTCCTGCTTTTATCTCTCTGAAGAAAAGCAAAAATGACACAATTAAAGATACTGGTCAGGAGAAGAACTTGAACTTTTACGCAACATCTAAATAAGCATTTCAAACTAATTACATTTATTTCTTTAAAATCTTCGTTGATGTGAAACTTTGAGAGTTGCTTTGTTGTGAACGTTTGTGTGTCATTTTGCAGTAGAAAAAAGTTGAAGACACTCCCTTGATGGGATAGATTCTGTATATTTACCATTGCTGGGTGTTCTCAAGTGTAGGTGGCTATTTGTAGGCCATCCTTGTAGCTCCATCTGCTGTACAACACTTTGAGTCAAAACATTTTACAGTTTGTTCAACACCCTGTTCCTTTCTAGTTTAACAATATTGTATTTTGGAGTAACAGTTTAGGTTGCATGCGTGGTTCTGCACTTCTCACCTAGACTTGCAGATGAAGTTAGAGTGGAAATAATCCTGAAAAGAAGGTGGTGTTTAATTGCCTACTTTTTGACAGTAGCTTTAGGAGGCTGCCTCCAGCAGTTTGGGGTTTTCAGGAAACATTCTAGAAAAAGGTGGATGTTCTTTGTGTGTGGTAGGGACTTCTCGTTCCTTAGAAGATGAGAACTTAAATTGGATCTCAAGGTTTTATAGCAGGTAACTATTGTGAGATTGTGTGTTCATTAACGTGGATGCTGAATTCCTGTCGTGCTGCTTGTTATGACATGGCAAGGATAGCTGCCTGTCTCATAAGCTTGTAGAGATTTTTCAATCTGCAAGTAAATTGAGAATTATTCACTTAATGCTTAGCAACTTCTCTTTAAAATGCAGTTCATCTCCTGAGTCTGATCATGGTGTTTGTAACCTGAACCCTCTGGAGGTTCAAGTGAAGTAGGAGGATTTGAAAATGAGCTAGCTCTTGCTGCCAGGCTGTCATGCTGTGACTTAGGTCCAGAGGTTTGTGTTCTCTGACAGACTTCATCCTGCTGTTGTTCCACTCATCCTGACCCTGACTTTCTGTGTGTCCTTTGCATCGGTGCTGGAAGTTGGTGCATTAACAGAATAAAGCTTCCTCTTGAGAAATAACTGCCCCTTTATGCTGCCAGCAGTGCAGTCAGCTGTGTCAGTACAGCACCTTGCCTCAGAGAAAGTTTCTCCCAGCAGATGGCACATGGAATTTCTTTAACAATACCAGCACCTAGAGGCAGTAACAAAATATCTACATATATATATGTGCGTTTGTTTACACATTGCCCAGGCCAGCCCCACTGGTGGTGTGAGCAAGAAGAGATGCAGAGGAACCTCCCTAGCTTGCGAGCAAGGTGAGTGTATTCTCCAGGCTTTTCGAGCAAATATTCAAAGGGAATACTCAGATAGTGTTACGTAAGATGTTAATAATAATTAGAGGTAACATAACTCCTGCCTCGAAGTTGAGTAAAAATACATAGTTTAATTTATTAATTAGGCAAGAGAGTTGACAGGGAGTTGGACAGAAGATAGCAAGAAAAAAGCAAAGTTTACTGCTCCGTAATGGCCCTGGCTCAGTTCTTGTTCTATGGGATGTCAGTAGCAGGTTTACATTGTAAAATGATCAGAAGGGGCACCAAGAAATTATCTGTTCTGTATTCCTCTCAAAGCAGAATCATACTCATCTGAGAATCTTGATGGGTGTTTGTCTTGCTTCTTATCAAAGGCTCTCATCATAGAGATCCTGTATTTCTCCCAGTAATCTGTTCTAGTGCTTCCTTATCCTTTCTAATATAAATTGCTTACTGCCATCTGAATGGCTAAACTGCTGCCTCTCTTGCGATTTTGGACCATTAAATCTTTCTTGCTGTAATAAACTGACAGACACAAGCGTTCTGGGCAGGGTAAGTGGAAATGAGGAGGCATAGATGGCCTCACCTCGAGTGGTGTGTGCAGGCACAGAAGGATCCTGTAACACCATCTGCAAATTGATGGTGTTGCAGCACAAAAGAACAGCTCCGGCCACGCAGAGCCCGCAGCGTTCCTGCCTTGCTCGTGTCGTCTCCAGCTCTCCTGTCCAGTGGCCTTCAGCTGCTCTGCCACAATATCTGCTGCAGGATACTCCCTGGAGCCTTCAGTGGGGGTAACTGGGGGCTGAGCAGGGTCTGACAGGTCCCCTCTCCTGTGACTAAGTGTGCATCCTTTATGGGTCCCAGTGCAGGAGTTCTGTAAGTCACCCGGACAGGGAGAGGTGCCTGTGTGCTGCTCAGGGGAGAGGAGTGGGGTGGACGTTCCAGAAGCGCTTGTTGGCCTTTTGTGGACAGGTCTTAGGTTTTGAAGAAAACCAATATTGTGAATGAGACATGGAGATCTGTAAGGTGAGAGTCCAGGTAGGGTTCAACATGCCGGCCGTGGGTTCTGCTGTGGATGAGACACATAATAATTATTATTGGGTTGGAGTTTCAAGGGCAGCATTGTGTCTGGAAATGCCACACTGCTGTAGCAGAACCAAGCAGCAACCGAGCAGAAGGGCTCGTTAAGGGTTCGAGGTGCTTCAATCCACTACTGTCCGCAACAAAAACGTGTTTTGTCTACGTCAGGCTTAGATGTTGGTGAAGATTTGGGTTTTAAATTTGGAGTTTGACATCATACTAGGTTTACTTGGAATTTCTAATCAGAGTTAGAAGACCAAATCACTTTCCCAGTAGCTGCCTTTGCTAAATTAAGTATGTCCCAAATGGCAGCAAGTAAATACGAGGCAATAAGGAAAGGACCGTGGGTCTTCGTGGAGCTGTAACGTTGCAGGCACTGATTCCCAGCGCGGTTAGGAAAGAGGCTCCGCTGCGCTTCTCGCGGATGAGCGATGGATGGAGGAAACAGGCTCCGCTGCCCTTGTCGCGGATGCGCGGTGGCCCCGGAGCCGGGGTTCGCGGGGCGGGCGGAGAGGGGGCGGGCAGCCCCGGTCCCGCGGCTCCCTCAGCGCCCCGGGCCCGCGG
>VZRO01002699.1:22013-43282 GCA_013397915.1 Daphoenositta chrysoptera
TACCCGTATGTAAAGAGCTGCAGGTGTGAGGGATGGGATTTACCCAGCATGGACTGAGCTGCAGGTGTGAGGGTGGGATTTACCCAGCATGGACTGAGCTGCCATTCACTGTCGTGTTCTCCCCTCTCAGCTCCAGTATAAAGCAAGCCTTGTTTTTTGCTCCACAGCTATTGCTGCAATGCAGCTTCCTGGAGAGAGAAATAGGATTACACAATCAGAGTGTGCTGGTGGAGGTAGGAAAGCAGAGGATGAGCTGGGCTCAGATGAACTCCACATTCCTTGTTTGCGGGGCGGTTTTACCAGGTAATGGATCTGCAGGGGAGCAAATCTTTGTTCTTTCCGTGCTTTGGGCAGTGGGTGCTGGAAGGGGCTGCTGGAACATGATGCTTCTGCCTTGGCTGTTGTGAAAAGCAGCTGGAGCGAAACATAGAAGGGGCTGGTTAGTGTTACAAAGGGAGTGGAGGCAAGTGGAGACAGTGACAAGCAGTGCTGGGCGCTGGATTCGTGTTACGGGGCCTTTGACTGGGCAGGACTGCACTGATTGCAGCCACAATCTGTGCATTGCAGTAGCTATCGCTGACAAGTCCTGTGCTTTTCTTCTTTCAATAATTAAATCCAAAATGCCAGTTCCTTTTAGCAGTAACAGGAGACTGCTTGCCTAATTTCTCATCAGTATTTTTCTTTTATTTGGCCGAGAAGGTGATTGGAAAACACCTCTTCTTAATGATCCTGCTGTTCATTTATTCATAAAAATTGGACCCTTACCTGACTGTGTAGCAGTTTACAGTTCATTGTTTTGCTTCTCTGTAGATTTTGGTGCAGTGGGACTTGTTTCAATCAAAATGGTAGGACTGACTATGGACATGGGTTCCATGGGTAGGTGATGTTTCAACAGGGAGTCAAGCGTGGTGGCTCCTCAGGGTGGACTTCTTGTTCCTCACACTGCGTGTTGTTGCCTCTCACTGGTGTACCTGGTTTGCTCTGAGCTGGACTTGTGACTCCACTGGACGCCAAGAAGGGTTTGGTGATTTTCCTTCCCCAAATTAGGAATCTCGCTGGTGTGGATGGGAGACTGAGTGATGGGAGCAGGTGACAGGAGAGCTGGATCAAAGTGGGGTTCTTCAGAAAAGAAGCTCAGAAGGTACCACTACCCTGCAAACCCAAGGCTGGTTGCATCATTTTGGGATGCAACACTTGCATAAAGTATCTTTTTTTTTCCCCCAGCAAATACGCAGAGAAAATGAGCTTCTAGAGTGATCTGATAAATGATAGGAAATGGCTCACAGCTTTACTTTTGTTGTTCCAAATGGCAAAGAGAGGAGAAAGGAACTGTTTGTTATATCTGGTCAAAATCCACATGCAGCCTTGCATAACTGATCCTCGGCTCCGGCTGGTGAGCAAGATTAGCAGGCTTGCAGCCACATTGCTCTCATCTGTTGCGAAACTCCAGCCTCCGAGTCTCTTTTATGTACTGTCACTAGTTAACAGCAAAGAGGGAACAGGGGCAGCTTAAGATGATACTGATACAAAGCACGTGATGTATCTTCTACGAAGAATTACCTGATTACTGATCAATCCTGCAGTTGCATCCATTTGGTGAAACCCTTATTTTATGAATAAAGGAAAATTTGCTGTTCTTTTTCTGAGCTTCTATGACAGTGCCCTCTTGAGAGAGGGAGGTTAAGTACCAGTGAGGGCAGCACTGTGAAGGGAATCACTCACTGTCCCATTGTGCTAACGCTGCTTACTTTTATAAGCTACCCTTAGGAAGATAAACATCTCCCACAAAAGGTTTTTGTTAAATAAATAAACTAGCTCTTTAACCTAACTACCAGCTCGTTATTCCATACTGATTGTGCACATCCTGGAGGAGTTATCCTGGGTTTGTTTTCCCATGTTTATGCAGCATCTCAACATCACAGTTATACAAGGCATCCTTCATCAAGTTCCTGATTCCAGGTCCCTCTTCTCTGACCACAGCAAATAAGCTGGACTTGGTCAACTTGTATTAGAACTTCTATAAAGATTTGTCCAAATCCAGGAGTTTTCCCAAAACTGGTCAACACCTTTTAACTACTGAAATGTGGTGCATAAAATGTCCACCTGGATGTACCAGGCTGAAGAGCAGAGCCCAGTTTCTTGTGTGGCTGTCGGTGTTACCAGGAGAGTCGAGGGTGCAGTAGAGATGCACCTCGATGAGCCTCTCCAGTGAGTTTAACCATTAGTACACTTAGTAAGGTCCAATCTGTCTCCTCAAATTTGTATCCAGGTATTTAGTACCTGTGTGAAGTGTTGTAATGCAGCAGATTCATTTGTTTGGTTAAACAGGCAATATATAGAAGTAAATAAGCACAGTTTATGCAGGAACCTTGTGGATTTTTCCCCAGTGGGTAACTTTCAGGTTTTGATCACCACAGAGTCTTCCAGTTCCCAGTTTTTCTACCTTGCCTTTAATTCAGCAGAGTGCTTTGGCTCATTGACAAGTCTAGTTTTGTGAATGGGCCAGTGAAGTAAAAGGGACCACTTGAGAAACACGTATCTTGCTGAATCAGATTGGCACTAGTTTCCTTCTCCATCTGGAGCCCAAAAATAATGTTCTAAACATACCAGGAAATTTAGTAACAGAGTCTTTTTAACACTGTGTACAAATCTCTGTTTCCTGAACGGTTTTGAAAACTCCCGAACTGCTGTTCCTTTTTACCTATTGCCTGAATAAACAGGAAACAACAGGACTTTTGAATAGTAGAATTTCATAGTAATTGTGCTTAATTTCTCTATCCCCTTCTGTCTGAATGTGAAGTTCTTATGTTTAATGGGAATTAAAGCAGTTGATAGCTGAAGAACAGAGGGGGGTGATCCCCCTGTCCCTGGGTCAGTGTGAATTACAGTAGTTACTGATTAGTGAGTAGTGCAGGTGCAGTTCAGGGGTGCCCTGCACATGTACAACCTCTGACTTTTTCAAGCTCAATATCTGCCCACCAAATGAAATACCTGCAGTTAGTGGTATTGATTGTGCTGAATTCCACTCTGCTCATGAGCCTTTTAACTTCTTTCACAAAAGAAAAACTGCTTCTGTTCACGGAGTGTAAAGTTATTGGATGTGCTAGGGTAGGAAGCAGCCTTCTGGCCAGCCACGGGTTGGAAAACTGCAGTGTGCTGGCTTTCCCACAAAGCTAAGCAATCCCAGTTGTCCTCTTATTTTGTTCTGCCCTTCATGGTAATCCTCTTTGACCAAATAAGATCCTTATCCTACTGTCTGCAAATCGTTTGCTCAGATTTTTGCAATTGACTTGGGGTCAACATTTATATAGTCTTGCTTTGTTTCCTTCCAGCTGCATTGAAATACTTCTTAATGTATTTTAAGGTGAACCTAGTGATTACTGCTCACAGTACCTAAAAGTTGATATGACACTCCAGCTTGTGCTTTATTCCTTCTCCAAATACAATAAGCCTTTAAGAGAGGCGTTGCTTTCCCTCTTCATGCAGGTTTGGGGTCCTGAGACCCTGCTGCTGAGTCTTGTGGCAACTCTGTTTTTTGAAGGAGGACTTGGTGCTGAGTATCCTGCCTGCTTTGCTCTCTGCTTTGTGATACTGATGTGTTTTGTTCCCATTTCTTGCAGAAGTGTATGACATTTAGGATTTTGACGTCTTGTCTCTACCCTGGAGCTGCTATTTCTCAATACTGAATTCTCCTCAAGTACTGTAGCTGCGTTGTTTGAAATGCTTTGTTTTTCCTAACAAAGAGTGGCAGATTCTTTCTAGGGTGTGAGGCAGGGGTTAAGGACGGCTGCAGAATTGCTTCTGGAGGAATTCACCATCATTTGCAGTGAAATGCATTGATAACATAGTAAGCCTTCCAATATTTTCCATAAAAACAAAATACCTTTGATACTAACCACGTGATTTTACTTGGTGTTGTGGACCAGCCTGGCCAGAATCTGATCCCCGTTTTGCCTTGTATCATCATCCTGTATTTCAGAAGAATGTTTGTAGCATTGACACAGAGCAATATATTAAGACTTGGTTCTACTGAAGCTGGAGATTGCTTTCTAACAGTGAAGGATTGTGCAATGAGAGAGTCTTCCTTTGGCAACTGCAAATCAGAGCAGGACGTGAACTTAGTGCAGGTGGTTGGCCACATCCTCTCTGATGACAGACTGTTCAAATAGATTTCGTTACCAATTTGATTAAATCAAATGCAAGTCCATGGGGTTTTTGTTACAGCTCCCACTTTTGTGAGCTGCACATTTTTAATGCATCTTAAATAAATTTTTAGTGGTTATAGTTCCTTCAAATCACTGACACGGGACTTCTAAATTTTTTGCCCTGCAACAGGACTTAAACAGTGATTGTCACGCTCTTTGTGCATCCAGTCTGCCAGGCAGGGTCATTGTGGGCATGAAAGAAGCCATACAGAACAACAAGAATTTAGGCTCTACTCAGGAGGTGACAGTTTGGTGTTAAGCCATTTGATGCAAGGGTTAAAGCAAATAAAATCCACTACAAATTAAAGTTTCTAGCGGAGTTATTGTCCCTCTGCAGGATGGGTTTCCCAGCAGTTGGACTCGACGTGACTCAGCACGATGGGGCACGGTGCTGACTGGAGTCTCTCCATGATGTTGCCATGTAACTTGTTAGCGCTTTGCAGCACAAAGTACTTTTCATCCAGCATTGTTTTGTTTTATGAGTTTAGCCTCACATCATCCAAGGCAACACTCAGCAGAGGCATGAGAACCTGTCTTCCTTAAGAGCTGTAATCCTGATTATTCACTGAATAAGTGTAGTAATAAATCAGTGACACAAGGAATTGCTCTTGAATTCAGTGTTTTATACGTGGCGAGTGTAAGCACCTACAGCTTTTCTCAGTCCTTCCCCCTGTGCTTTGTGATGTGTCCCTGCCTTAACCATCTGTCTGAACAGGATTATGGCACGTGCTGTGGTAGATTATCTGGTTAACAGGTTCAGTTTAGAGCCAGCAGTTTGTTCTAATGACTGGTAACCAGGACAGGCCAGTTTAAATGTGTTGTTTACCGTCTGTGTATGTAATTAATAACAGATTTTAAATTATGAAGAAGCTGAGGGATCAGTTTTGGTTCTTATTTTGGATCAAATCACCTGCTTGTTATGGGATCTGTCTTACAAATAACTGCAGTCTGGGCTCCTTTCTTGGCAGTTCTCACAGTACTCACATGAGATCCCAGGCTACAGCCTCCAGCAAAGGAGAAGGGAACCAGAACAGGATTAACCATGTCTGAGTCTCTTCCTTGTTGGTGTTAGTGGCATTTTGATTGGCAGTTTGTCTGGATGCTGATCAATTGTCCATTTTGAGTAGAAAAGCTCTGGAAAAAAACACTGTGACTTTAAAGCTTGTACTCCTGCAGGGAGTATAAATGGGTCGTGTGGATGCTGGTGTGGCATCTGCTGGTGTGTAAATGACCTGGGCTAGGCGGTGTTGCAGTGGAGACACTGCAGAGTGTGTCTGCTCTGCCTGAACGACTTTGTCCCTTGTCGTTCTGGTGTGGGCACAGTGATCATCACAGCAGCCTCCCCAGCCGAACCAGCCCTGCTGCTGTGGCTGCTCTGAGCGAAGGGGAAGGAGGAGGTGTGATGCTGCAGGAGCACCACAAACCAGAGTGATGTTTGCCAGGGACTTTATCTGCTTCCTGGAAGCCTTGCATCTTCCGTCCTTGTCCCTTGCTGCTGATATCTGTCCTTGCCTCTGCCCGCCCCAGGCCCTTCCTTGCACCCGCCTGCTCGTGCTGAACCAGCAGCACAAGTCTGGGGCTCACTCTGGCTGCTCCCTCATCTCCCCCCTTGCAGAGGGGGTGCAGTGTCTCAGTCCGAACCCTGTGCTTAGGAAGCATCCTGCCCAAATGTTGCATCCCACAGCTGGAGCCTGCAGAGCCTAAAGCAGGACCCCCAGCTCGGGTCTCCCCTGGCTCCCTGCTGCACTGCAGCCCTGCCTGTTGGGGGGCACGAGCTCCCCCTCCTCGCTGGAACCCTTCTAATGCCCTGATTACTGAAGTGGGTAACTCACCACCTCGCTTGTAATAATTACAGATTTCCTCTGTGATTTTTCACTCGTCGGTTGCCACAGCAACCGTGCAGTGGCTCGGCCGAAATGCTGTCACAGGGATTTAAATCTGAAGCGGCTCAGCCTCTCTCTGCGTTCTGGCGCATCTTCCCTCTTGCCCCCCGGCACCATGGCAACCTGGCGATGGCAGCGCAGCCGTGGCACCCTGTGCTGCTTTTCCCTGCATCCCTGTGCCCGAGGGGGTGCTGCGGGTGTTTTGTGGGCATCCACATCTCCCCGTTCCCGTCAGGAGCAGTGTGCGGCGGCAGGCGCCGCTGGGATGCGTGCTGGCTGGTGCTGCCCGGCACCACCTGCAGGGAATGAACCAAACCAAGGTTATTTTGTGACACTCGTGTGCCTGGGTGTCACCCTCAGGATATTTGCAAACCAGGGTAAAAATAAGGGGTTTAGAGACAAAACCTGTTCTTCAGCTTCCACAGTTATTGAAAACTAAGGAGCCATTTCAAACCTTAAGGCATCTCGGAATTTGTTTTCAGAAAGCTGCCAAGGAGGCTTTCGGATGAACTTGGACACCCACATTCCAGAGCCTGATGCTCTCGGCTTTGAGGCGAGCCGGGTGTTCCTCTCTGCTGCCTTTGGCTGAGCACGGGCTGTAGCTGCCAGGAGCTGGTTCCATTAACCTTCATTAACTGGGGCATCCCCCCCGGGCTGAGCTGCGGGGCTTCCTCTGGGTGATGCCTGTCCCCGCTGCGCGGCTGCTGGAAGGAGCTGGCAGCAATGGCACCGCTCACCGGCGCAACCAGCAGCAGCCTGCGCTGAGGGCGAGCAGGGAGTGAAGCAGGGAGCAGCACTTCCAAGGCAGGAGCTGGCTGTGGGGAGCAGCACTTCCAAGGCAGGAGCTGGCTGTGGGGAGCAGCACTTCCAAGGCAGGAGCTGGCTGTGGGGAGCAGCACTTCCAAGGTAGGAGCTGGCTGTGGGGAGCAGCACTTCCAAGGCAGGAGCTGGCTGTGGGGAGCAGCACTTCCAAGGCAGGAGCTGGCTGTGGGCAGCCTGGGAGCAGCACTTCCACCGGGAGAGCCGGCTGCGTGCTGGAGTTTGCATCCGAGTCCCGTGAGTGCCTTTGCCGAGTGCCCGCGGGCGGTGGGGTGGGCTCGGTCCGGCCACGCTGCACACTCCGTGCCCGGAGGGGAATGTGGGAATCGGTGTTGGAGCAGGGGTGGGTGTGTTGTTACCGTGTCCCTGCCGTGGATAGGGACAGCAGCAGGGATAGCTGCTCCCGATTTGCTTCCTGGACCCCTTGTAAAAGAAATCTCCCGCATGGCTCTGCTTTGCCGCGTCCTCGGCTGGAATGGGGGTCACCTTGAGAAATCAGAGCGCTCGCCCCGGCTGAAGATGTTTCCCTTGGTTTGGTGCAGGCTGTCTCCAAGTGAGCTGTTTTATGCCTTAGGACACAGAAAAATAAATTGTGCTTTTATTGGATGCTGTTTATCTATCTGTTTTCCCGATCTCTGGCGAGGCAGCAGTAAGATGCTAGGAATAAAATCTTACAGGGAATATAACTGAATTTCCTTGGAAATACTGCTTGAGGGTATTTTGCAATACTTAAATTTTTTCAAAACTACAAAATGCTTGTGGAGCAACTAATCTGAAAAGCACGGCTGTGCCATAATTTGTTTAATCCGTTGTGAGCTGGGCTGTTTTGGTCTAGGAAATGTGTGGAAATGAACAGGCATGGTTTGGATATGTTGTTGCCATCTGCATTTAAAATAATGAATTTAAAATACGCAGTCTTGAAGAGATGTTTTTACATGTACCTCACTGGTAAAGTTCACTGAAATATCAAAGCGCAGGTTTTTTCAGGGGGAGCAATTAAAAAAAAATAGAATTTTTCAGCTAATATAAGTTTAGTTGTGCTTGTTTTAATCAGCACTTATGTACCATTATGCCATTTATGTAGCTATTGTTGGCTTTGCATCTGGAACTTGCCCAATTTCTAGCAGATGCTTTTTCAATCCCATTTTTTCTTTTCCTGAGACAATGTACTTCTTTCCCAGGGAAGGTATAGGCACATCTCATCCTACCTTAGCTGTGCCAATAGTTCTTGGATCAAAAATGAGCTGCTCAAAAGTTTAGTGGGTCACCTGAATCCTAGTGTGCCATACTCACAATATTCCTACCAGTTCTTATTCATTGGTTTAGGGACCAGGAGTCTTTCCTTGGCCCACTGATTCTTGGAGAGAGGGTAAACAGAGACAGGGGCAGAAAGATTTTAAGAAAAAAGAAAATCAGATATTCATATCCAGCTACCAAACCCTGCTTAGAGGGCACTTGAGAAGGAGAACCTGGACACGTGAGTGTAGTGACACTTTTGACTGTAAATCACTTTTAAAACTTGATGGAAGGGCTGAACCTGTTCTGGCTTTGCTGCTGGTTCAGCCCTGACCCGAGTGCAGGTCCCATGAAGCAGGTACGGATTGTCATGTCCCGATGGATACTGGACAGTACTCCCAAGCTGTAGGTGTGAGGTTTTCATCTTGTGCAGTGCAGCTTGGTTTGTGCTTTTGCTGCAGTGCTCACAACAGACGGACTTGAATGCCAGCTGCATGTGGAGGGGGAGAAGGGAGCTGTGCAAAAAACCAGCTTTTTATGCTTTTGTGTGCAATATTTACTGTTCTGTCAAGACATGAAGGACAAAACCAGTCTCTCCATTTCTATTCTTCTGAAGACTCATGGGACTGTCCAACGCTGTTGGTGTCGAAAAATAAATAGGCAACCCTGAATAACCGACACTTGAGCTTTACTTGTAACTATGACAACTGTGTCCTTGACAACTTAAGTACAATCGTGGAGTTTTCAACTACACCCTGTTCTACACAAAGCCATTAAGATTATTAGAGGCATAAATAGCCTGTCAGCTTGTGAAGTGGTTTTTGGCAAAATCCATTTAGGTGGCAGATACCTGTCTGCAGTTGCAGGTCACTGTTCTGTTGCTGGTGTTCCTGGTGGGAATTGCCTTGGTGAGCTCTGCAGGCACAGGCTCGCCAGGCCTTGGGGAGAGCCACACTTTGCTCTTCTCAGCTGCTGCCCATGAAATTGGGCCACAGAAGTGTTGAGCTTCAAAGCGCTCAGCTGTTTTGGCTGGGTCCTGCAGACCCTGCAGCCTCTTTCAGTGTCCATCTCTGTCCGGGTGCTGCTGTGTGGGCTGGGTGTTGTGGGGTGCCTGTAGCCACCGTCACTCTTGGAGCACGAGGCTGTGGCCTTTGGTTGACCAAGGTGGGAGATGAGCAGCTTCTTTTTCTGTGCTGTGCCCTCTCATGAGGATGCTGTCAGGTCCTGTTCTTCTCGAAGCTGAGGGTTCCAGCTCTGTTTTATCCTGGGTTTGTATAGACACTTGATGAAAAAATCTAATGCCAGCAGTTTATGAACACCAGATGTAAATCTTCTTGCAACTCCTTCCTAACAGGACTTTCCTACTCAATTCTATTCTATTTCATTTGAGATAACTTTAGCCTAGCTATGACTGAATTTCTAAATTCTTGATGTTACTCTTACAGACTTCTCCTGCAAATGCGGTTGTAAGCTAATTCAAATTTGTTTCAGAACTATGGGATAAAACTATGGGATAAAACCCCAGTTGAAGTAAAAGGACCTGTTGTGTTTCGTTGTGTGCACTCAGGCTTTCATAAATGCATAGTCTATACTGAACTCTTAACTCTGCTCCTGGGACCAAGTGAACTGCAGTTAAATACATCAACGTGCTGCCAGGCCTCTTTATTTACGTTGTTGTTTACTACATTTAAGTGGCTAAAGCAGCAAGTCAGGATTTCTAACGTCACCCTGTGCTCTGTCAATAACTGGTGAACTCATTCAGTTGTTTCCTGCTTTGATCTGCTGGATGTGGACTCCCCAAAGGAGGGTGGAGCTGTGCATTTTCAAACAGCAAGTGCTGTGTTCATTGGGTATTTTTATGCAGATACCATGATGACATTACGTTACCTGATGCTTCCTCAAATGCAGACTAAGGAAGGACAAGATTTATGTTTCATGGATGACAGCCTTGACTGTCTTCCACCTTACCCATATTTATATTTCTTTGGGAAGTTGTGGGGCTGTTTCAGACTCTGGGATCTCCTTGAGCTGTTTATACAAGTGAAATACCTGAGCTAAATCACCTGTGTCATTAAAGATGCTTGTTCATGAACACTACAAACCAGGAGACTTGAGCCCCATTAGCAATTCCAAGATGGACCTGGGTCCTGCCTGACTTTTCAACATTGTCCTTTGTAGTATCAGGAACCACTGACTGGTTTCTCATTTTGCAGTTCCTTCCACTGTTAAAAGGCAGAATGCAGAAAGAGCAGTGTCAAAGCACCCTGAGCTGTGAAATGGGAGCCTTTTTGCCTCTGGGAGGGACTCCCTCCTTGCAGCCTGTCCGTGCCAGCTCACCTGGGGGTGCCCGGGCTGTGGGAAGGGAGGGTTGGCATCAGGCACAGTGCTGGTCCAGCCCTGGGCTCCGAAAGTGAGTGAGCCTTGGGCTGGGATCACATCCACATGGGTCCGAGCAAACAGGACTAAGCGATAGTCAGAGATGCTTTAAATTGCACAACAACTAGCACTTAGCATGACTATACCCTTGCTGTGCAGCCTAGAAAAGTCAAGCAAAGGAAAACAGTTTAAAAAGGAATTAATTCGCCTTTAGGCCCCTGCTCCCCCAGCTCCCCAAATCCACTTTTTAGAAGCCTCGTGAAGTAATTGCCCAGTGCAGCTTGTGCTTCTGTTTCTAAACCACTTAATTGTTCCTGGTTAAATGGGTTTGGAGCAGCTGAGGGACAGATGAATGTGCCCCCATGAATTTCAAACAGGTTTCTGTGTCTTTGGCAGAGTTGCAAGAAAGAGATGCAAATCTGCAGAGCTGACTTCTCCTCCCAAATCTGCAGAGCTGCCTTCTCCTCCCAGCCTGCTGGGTCTCGGTTTGCCTTTACCTTTGCACCTCCCCAGAGGATGTTTTCCAGGGCAGGTTGTGTGAGCTGCAGCCTGGCACACGGGTGTCACGCTGCATTAGCTTCTCTGCTAGGGCGTGAGATTGCTGCATGAACTCCCAGCTTGTCTATTTTCACTCTTCTATCTGGATCGAGCCCCCTCTTTTAAATTTTTTTTCCAGGGTTTCCTCTGCAAGAAACACAATCTTGATCGCTTATGGAAACAATGCATCTTTCTATGTTGACAGTAGGCTGCTGCTGCTGAATGACTGTCGTCCCTAGTAACTAGTTTTATCTGTCAGAAATAATCACTTGGTACAGAAATTTACCAGCTGCTGTTTAAAAAATAAAAAAACAACATCCAATTTCACAGCGTGCATTTAAAAAATCCACATATCCTTATGTTTCATGTGCTTGATAAACTGGACTGAGCTTCCTCTTTGAAAATAGATTTTCGTACTAGAAGAATGTGGCCATGACTGAAACACACGTGGCAAACACAGTTTATGTAATGCAAAATTACAGACAAAATTATGCGAATGTATTTGGAAAATTAAGGTACTGAGCATTCACTTCAGAATAGCAGTTCTGTAGAGTCATCTGCACCGATGGCCTCTTCCAGCTCAGTTACCAGTGGAAGAAAAATGTTTAGGGAAGACTTATGAATCTTTTTCTGGAAGGGTGTCACATCTTCGTGGTCTGGTGGTTCTTCCCATCCCCTTCCCTGTCAGATATCTGAAGCTGGTGGCTGTGTTTTGCCTGGATTGGGGAGTGTGTGTGTCCGCAGTGGCTCCGGGGCAGCAGCGGTGATGGAGCGTGGCACGGCTGCAGCTCTGGCATGTGCAGGAGAGCTGATTTCTGCTGGCTTGCAAACCCTGCTGCTGCTTGCAGGGCTGCATCAGGCTGGGCCGGTGGGAATCGATCAGGAGATGGGTTATGGAGACAAAATTCAATTGGTTTTTGTGATAACCAAATAATGCGTGCTTAGACTAAGATACCAATCACATCAGCTGATCTCCTGTGAGAGCCTGTGTGCATAATGGAGATGGAAAAGACGTTGGGTTTAGTTATACTCACATGTGATATTACATGATTTATTCTGACTCTGGACTAGATAATGGTAAAACTTTTTATATAAGAACTGTCAAGGAAAATTAGGGCTAAGCTACTTTATTTTTAAACCTCATGCAGTAATTTTTTTTCTACGAGTAGTTCAGAAAGCCACTTTCATTTCCAATTATATTTTTCTGCCTCTAATGAATACTGTAGTTTAGCTATTAAAGGACTTGAGATAAACAGTAAATATAAGTAAAAAATAAATAACATTCTGGGAGCAGACATAAGGTGTGGTTCACCGAGGGAGGGAAGAAGAAGGGAAACCTGGACACTGGTGGGCACAGCCGTGGGGTATGACTTGAAGGTGTGTTTGATTTGTATGTGAAGAGGCATCTCATCCTTGTGGAGAAGGAAAGTTGGGCAGCTGGCAAAACTCCCATGGGAGATGGCTGAAGGGTATGAGAACAAGGAGTGAACCTTGGTGGGTTGTTAAGTGTGTTTGCACTGCTCCTTTTGTGAGTTCCTGCAAAGCTGGGTTCACCTTTTAGCAGCCTCCTAGAGACTCTTGAAAAGTAATACTTTGCAGAGCAAACTTATGAGGGGATTGGAGATTGGGGAAGTATTGACCAGATAAACAGCTCTGAGCAGAGGACATCAATCGAGGTGCTGGGCATTTTCTCACTGACTCAGACTGGCTTTTGGGTTTTGCCAGAGGGTGGTCATGAGATAAGAAATCCATGGTGTTGGGATGTTTCTTCACATATTGATTATGCAAAAGTTAGCACAATTAAAGAAAGAAGCTGAGAGAGAAAACATAATGAATGAATTAAACTAGTCTTGTCTTACAAGTGAAATTACTCTTTTCTGAAAACAAAATTAACTAGTTCCCTCAGCACTTGTGACCCAAAGCCCTAATCGTGCTTTTCCAGCCTGTGCACAAGTGTTGTGTAAGTGTTTGCTCACCGTGGCACATTGCAAACTACCTTGAATTTTAACTTGAGCTCAGAGGAAATTAAGTGAAACCAAGTGCTGTTGTCTGGAAAGGCACAGGGAATTGGTTTTGTTCCTGAGTCTTAATAGGTCTATGAATTTGTAAATCTCTGTAGGCAAGAAGATTTTTGTTTTCTTTTATATATTTTGAAGAAACTCAAGCGTGAAGGAGAACAAATAGTATTTTTCATAAAGACAACACAGAAACTAAATTTCTGATATTTTAGTTCTGGGTAAGAGACACTTGCTATGATGGCAGCAATAGTTCAGCTACTTCCCTGCATCTGGTCATGAACGTCTGCTGGCATGTTCTATTGATGGCATAGGACTGATGGAAGCTGTAGACTGTGATCTCTTTCTGCTGGAAGCTCAGCTCTACTCTGAGTGTATTTGTTAAATAGAATTTTTTCCAGGTTTATGGATAATAGATGTTTTGTTTGGACTGCAAGCCTCAGTCCACTGCTGCTCCATGGTCTGCACCCAGCGAGGTGCAAATGCCAGGCAAAGGGCTCTGGTGTCCTGCACAGAACACAGGGGGCCGTGCTGAGAAGTGTGAAGTTTGAATTTAACCTGTGTCCTGGGTAATAATTCAGTTACCTGTTTTATCTATTCCTGACTCCCAGCCAGGCTTTCTGCACAAGTGATCCAGAGTGAAAAGGGAGTCACGTTACCATTCATGCTGCTTGACTTTCCAAGGTCATTTATGTGTAACCAGCTGAGGTAGAACCATGGTCTGGCTGAGGTTGGGAGGGAGCTGAGGGTGTCTGGTCCAGCCCACTGCTCAAGCAGTGACACCTAAAGCAGTCTGCTCTCTACCATTTGGGTTGTGGGTATCTCCATGGTGATTCTGTGCCCTCTCTGGGCAACCTGCCTGGGGTTTTCCTGTGTTTCGATGGAGTTCAGAGTATTTCAGTTTGTGCCCATTGCCTCTTATCCCATCTGATCCCTCTGGACACCTCTGAGAAGCCCCTGGCTCCTTTACTTCCTCCTGTCAAGTATTTATTACACATTGATGGGATGCAGCCTGAGCCTTCTTCAGGCTGGACAATCTCAGCTCTCACATTCTCTCTTCCCAGGGTTATGGTTAATGGGTAAAAACTGTTTTTTCCGGGGATTGATTTTCTTCTATTTCCTACTGCTTGTCCTGATGTCTTTTGTATTAGATGAGATTTTTTTCTCATAAACTTAGGTCAAATCAAAAATATCAGCTTTGGCTTGAGAGACTGACTGGAAACAATTTTTTTAAAGTTCAACACAGTCTACATATATAGAGAAAGTAGAGAGGAAGAACAAGGGAAAATAGGTACTGGCCTTTACCCATTTAACCATTCCTTTACCCCCTGGCCCTGCTGAAGCTGGGACATACAGCTTTAGTCTAGAAGAATTTTGCCTTAGCAAGACCAAGCCAAGAATCAGATATGGGGCTCAGTCCTGAGACTGCTCTGAACATCAGCATTAATCCATCAAGCTATGCTGTCAGTGTCTTTGGATGGAAATTAGTGAAAGGGGGAGTTGAAATGAACAGCACAGTAATAGTGGCTGCATCTCTAGGGACATGATTAAGTGTTTTCTTTTTTTTTTCCAGAACATCAACCAGAAAGAAATCTCTCAAGATTGAGTCTTTTTCAGTAAAGAAAAGATAAAATGGCGTCAATGTTGCTTAGTCGACAACTGACCTGTTGCCTGCAGCAAAACTCCAGACTGCTGGTATTTGGTAAGTGTTTCCTTGTATTTTCCTGCTTTGTATTTGGTGTTTCCTTGTATTTTCCTGCTTTATATTTGGTAAGTGTTAAATTTACGCTGATGGACAGAATTCCCATTTGAACGTTGCTGGGGTTTGTCCCGTGGTGTTGAGTCTACAAAACTTGAGGAATCTGATGTTCTGCATTTTAGATAATCATGCAGTTGTAGTCCAAAGTGGAGCACAACTGTAGTCCAAAGTATATCTGATTTTTTTTCATTCTGCAGACAAGAACATATCAAGTTAATAATTTGCCCTGTAAACATGCTAACTGAAGTAAAGCTCTTCAGCCCTTGGAACTCTGCTTGTACTCTCTGGCACTCCATGGTGCAGAGATGAGACAATCATCCATCAAAATGAGCTGGGTTTTCTCTTTGTGCTGTATAGCACAACCTTGCCCGTCTTCCCTTATGAAGAGGTGGCCTTCACTGGGGTTGTGTATTTCTGCCTTGAGTGAGCTCTAGTGTGAAATAAAAACCTGCCACACGACATCAAACTGCTTTCTCCTAAGTGAATGGCAAGTTTTTCTTGGTCCTAGCTTGAAATTTAGCATGTGTATGTGTATATTAAACCTCCAGTCTCCGTTAAATAGATATAAAAACTAAATTCCTGTTGGCTGTGTTGGATAAAGCAGTGTGGAGTCTTAAGATCATCCATTCCATGTACTCTTACACTGAACACAGTATAGCTGAATGGCTTTTTTTGTGACTGAGTAAATCTTAGTGCTTCTCCTGTCCTCCCACCCTCCCTCTGCAATGCCACCGTGCTCCTTCTGCCACTGCCAGGATAAACCAAGCACACCCTTCCATTTCCTCAGAAACTTAAACATCATTGATTTCCTTTTAAATAATACACTTTGGGGAGCAACTGACCTTTGACTAAAGAACACCAAGTCTGGTCTTATAACTATTAGAAAATATTAGGTCAGTGTTTCAGTGCAGGATGCGCTTCTATTTCTGGGAGTGACGCACTGATTATCCACCCTGGGCAGGAGCAGGGATCGTTTGGTCGATCGTGGGCAATGGAAAGTGCTTGCAGCAAGCAGGCCTCGTTAGCTGCCAGTCCTTTGAGCCAATTTGTCACCTCAGCACCACTTAATGCTCCCTGTTCCTCCCAGTGTCTTGCACAATTCCGTGCTGCTTCCCAAGCACAGAGGTACAGGAGGGCAGATGCACAAACTCCTCTTCCTTTCTCACTGTCAGTGAGGGAGTGTAGATCCTTTTAAGAAAGGGAAGCAGCTCTGGACTGCACTAATCCATCCTTGCTTCCAGGAAACTTCCAAGCCTGCTAAAATACTGAAGCAAATAACAGAGGGCCTTGGCTGCAGGTGGTATAAGAGACCTGTGGCCTTTGGGTCTGAACGCTTTGTGTGAGTGAGCAGAGATCAGGAAAGAGGGAGCAAGAGGAGAGCCCCTCAACCAGAGGAGATGTGTCCTGTGACCCTGCTGGCTCTCAGAACAGGCAGGAGGCTCTGATGGCTGTTGCCAAAGCTGGAGCTTCAGGCCATTTTCCTGAGCCCCAGCTCAGGCTGCAGTGCTGCTGGGCTCTGTGGCCTTTAGGGAGGTGCTGAGGGTGATGTCCAGGAGCTCTCTGCTCCAGAGTGCTTGCCTCCAAGGTATTTCTGATCACTCAAGTTCAGAGCTTTACAGACTGAAAAAGAGACTTGTACATTACTCCCACAGAAGTCCTGCAGTGCCATTTGGGCTGAGAAATGACAGGGTTGCCAAGGGGGGATGGAGGTGGAGTGGAGGGACTAGATTGCCTCTTGGTAGGTCTTTGTGTCTGTAGGCTGCCATGTTTCAGTTGTATATGTGCATTAAGCAAATCATCCTGTTCATCTTGAATCTACAATAAATTTACTTACACAAAGAGGTTTTTTCATCCTTGACTATTTCTCTAGTTGGAAAATCCTTGTTGCTTAACCATTGCATACTCTTCTCATTACTCACACAATACTAACCCCTGGCAAGCAGAGTAGAAAGGGAAAATGGAAATCATTTAAGTTGATCAAAATGCACAGGCTAAGCAAAATGAAAGTTTTTCCATGAAAGTAATATGCAACTTAAATCTTACCCAAAAATGTGAAGCCTGTAAGTATCATGCCTTCGTTGAAAACAAGCCCTTAATCAGATATGTTTTTGTTTTCCTTCTCTGTTTGATATGTTCAATAGTTTGCCCTCAAAGATAAAGTTCACTAGAATTGGAAGGGTGGCAGAATGACAAGAGTAACTAACCTAATCTTTCTTTTACAAAGCTTCCTGCCTTGTGCTGTCTGTGGGTATCAGCCAGGCAGGGCCAGGAGAGGCAGCTGATGGTGGAGAGATGAGGCTGTATCTTGGTGTGACATCTTACCTGGATCGAGTTCTGCTGCTCCTGCCAGCCTGGTGTGCTGCACATTGATCACAAGTGGTAGTGTTCATGTAGATGTGTATTCCCCTTGTGCCAGCTCTGGTTTATCAGCTGGGCACTGCAGCAGGAAAGCTGTTCTGGCTCCATGCTTTGGAGGCAGATGAGGATGCAGTTGGTTGTTGGCTGGTAGGGCAGTACCATAGCTATGAGGACAGGCTGGCACTCCAGAGATGTAGTTCAGTTTCCTGCTGATTACCCAAAGGGGTTGAATTTGTCTTTGAATCCTGCACTGAAGGCATGGCAGAAGGTCAGGCTGCTGCCTGAAGGTAGCATCAGTTTGCATTAGTGCACGCCCATGCCCTTTTAGGATGCTGATCTGTTCTGCAGCTTCTGCAGCCTCCCCAGGCAATTTGCTTGTTGCTAAACTGACCTTACCTTTAAAACTTTCTTTGTAATATTTAGCCTGAGTTTCAAAACAGGAAAAAAATCAAATCCTTACTATTTGTCCTGCCCTCAAATGACCTGGAGGCTGCAATGTTTATTTTTTCTTTGCCTGTTACGTATTTGATAACTATCATCTCCCACAAGACCTCACACTTTTCCCTCTGCTGGCCTAAATACTGTTTGAGTCTCTCCTTTTAGGTCCAGTTTTTCTCCTCCAGAGTCTTAGTGCACTGCAGTGCACTAAGTGGACCAGCACATGTTGAGGCTGTACCTCACCTAACTCAGCCTGTTTCCTGTCTCTCTGCAGAGGATAATAATGTTTAACACTCAGGTGTGCTGCAGGAAAGTCTGAGAGATGTTCATACTAGTTATTGACTTGTTCCCATCACAGTTACCACAAAGAGGCCGGAAAGCCATGAGAATGATTTATTCTCATTCACACTTTTGTCTCCAGTATTGATCCTTGCTAAGACTTTTTATTTTTTTTTACTTGGTTTGTACATTAGGAGCCTCCCTAAGGAAATCTGAGAGAACAGCCTGGATTTTACTGAGGGATGTGTGGCAGAAGCAGAGAACATCTCCTTCTTGGGATTGTAGAGGTCAGCTTGAGGTCAGCTCCAGCTGATGCCCTGGAAACTCGAGTGCAACCTCTCCTGCTGGACTGAGGAACCTTTACTTTTCTGTCTGATCAAACACTTTCACAAAAAGCTGAGATACATAAAAACAATCATATAAAATCTGTTGTTGTAAGCAGGCTCTGGTACAAGGCAGAGTCCAAGCTGGGACTGCTGTTCTCAGTTCCTTGAGTGAATGTGATGTTCCTATCTGCTTTTCTTGATCCCTCTACAGCCAAGGGTGGCTGTAGCAAGGCTGGCTGTTTTCCCAGCCGGGTGTTCCTCGTGGTTGTTCAGCTCCAGAGGTGTCCTGATGAGCTCTGTAGCTGTTGAGCTGTTGAAAGAGGGAGGATGTTACGACAGGTTCAGATCACAAGAACTACAAGACCAGTGGTTGGATGCTCCTGTAACTCTGCTGCGAGCTGATTTGGGATTGTGCTGGGAGGAGGAAGAGGAACTTCTCTTGCTCTTTGTTACAGGAGTTTCCACTTCTTTATGGCCTATATGGTATTAGTTTTTTCTTCATCTTTGGAGAATCCAAAGTGTGTATGTGGGAGTGCTGAAACATAGACAATCTCATGTGGAAGAGCTTCTGATCTTGCAGCATAAGCACTCTGTAAATAGCAATCTCAGTTTTCACAATGTTATGCAATAGTGATGTTCATTTCCCAAACATCTCTAGCTAGCCTGGCCTTTTGCCATTCCCTTTCAAGATCTGTTAGTAACAGATTCTACTTGTAACACCTAAAAGAGGACTGGGAGGAAATCACAGTCCTCCTACTTTTGGCTGTCAGGGCCTCCGTGCTCTAAAAATTCTGTCTGGAAGGTGGTTTGAGCGACGCTGGAGGGAAGGTACAGGCGTGCCAGGGAGGCTGCCTGTCTGTGCTGGCACAGGGCAGCAGTGCTGTGGCACGTGGAATGTGCCTCCCTGGGCACTGCAGAGCTTTCCCTCTGCACTCCTTCACAGCAAGAGACTCGTGTTTGAGAGACCTGGTTATGCCAGCATGCACTTTCATTCCTCCTCTTTTTCCTTTCCTTGGAATTGTTCCCTCTGTTAATTACACCGATGTCATTTCAGTGCCTCCACGGGAGTTTCTCCCAGGTAATATCCAGTTGTACTCAGGAACTGTGTTAATGTGAGTGTTATTTTTGGTCAAACACATGAGAGGCTCAAGCTTTTTCTAGCCCTGCCTTGATTGTAGCTCTGTTATCAGAGATCAGCACTTAGCACAGACCTGCCAGCAGTGGTTCTCTTTGTGACTACCAGCATCACCAAATTAGCAGGGTGCACTTATATTAATTATGTTGCTACAGCAACGTGGCACTTTGTTAAAATTGCTGGCTGGGACTCCTGGTGAGTGATGGGGGGCAGCACGAGGAAGCAAAGTTGGGAAATGAGCTTTTCTGCCTGCTAGCAAGTGATGACATCCTGTTGGATGAAAAGGAAGGATGTGATAATTTGCTGATGTTATTCAAGTGTTCAGAAAGATGATGTGTGATGAGAGCTTTGGGAAGTCTGCAAGAAAAGTAGAATTTAACTTATTGTGCCCACCCTCTTTAAATGGGATGGGTAGAAAATTCTGTGCAAATTGTTCAGCCAATGTGCTCTCTAAAATTAGGTTCTTTAACAGTGCCTATGCTTGTGTTCTGACTTTTGCCAGGATGAAAAGAGACAGCTTTGTTTACTGGGAAAAAAAGGGTGCTGTTCTTGGTCACATTAGCTAAATGTGATTTAGGAACTTTGGTAATGCTTCTTCAGAAAAGAATGGTTGGAACCCATTAGCTCCACACACTTTTAAGATGAGAGCTGAGGTTATGTCATTTGCTCCTGTTCTTAAGATAATACAAAATCCCCTTTTTCTATGGCAGTTTGTTCACATGTCAACAGAAAATCAAAGGATTACCTTTTATTACAAAGTTAATGCTGTTAGTTCACTGAAGAACCAGCCAGCAGGGATTCTTAGTTCTTGAAAATACCTTGCTTGGTCATAGTGAGAATCTCAGTTTTTACCTATCCCATCTCTCCCGTCTTTTTGGGAGACAAAACCCAAGACCTGGCCCACAAATGTCTAAAACTCCTAAAAATCAAGTTGGATTAGCTTGAATTACATTGTATCTCCAGGGTTTCTATTGCAGGGTAAGTTGAAATTAAAAAGTCAAACAGGAAAAATTTGTGCTGAGTTATAAAGCTCCTTGAGCACCTTCAAGACAGAAGTGCCAGCTGAGCAGAGCCTCTGCAGTTTCCCAGAGGATGAAGCACTCCAGTGAGTGACCTGATTTATTTGCATTTCCTTGCACCATCGGGACACTGTGCTGCTGCTGCCTGGGCTGGGGGGCAGCAAGGGAGACGAGCATGGCCTGAAATCCTCCTCCAGGCTGAACAAAGCAGGTATTGATGCAGCCGTCCATCACCGTGTCCAAGTGCCTGGAAAAGCCTTTGCAGGAGGGCAGGCACGGCCCGGAGCTGTGCTGTGAGCAGGGCCACAGGCACGGGGAGCAGGAGGCAGCACCGGTGTCCTGCTGTTCTCGGGCCTGGGGGACAAAGCAGCGCGGGGGATCCGGAGCCAGGGGTGCCAGAAAGCTGGTGAGTGCCCAGGCAGGGGGTGCCCAGGCTGCCTTTGGCAGGGCTCTGACGTCCTCTGAGCCTTTTGAGAGCTGCCTGAGCTCCCGCTTGGCTTGCAGAGGAAGGGCAGTGGTGGGGCTGGGAGGAAATGGGCCGTGTGGAGGGGAGCAGGGCTGGGGCCATACCCTGTGCTCGAAAAACTGCTGCCTTCAGCTGAGCTGCAGTTCTCAGCTGCTCCAAACTGCTGGGCTTCCTTGCCTTTGTCAGCACAAGCCTTTGGACAGGTCCCTGAGCACCAAGGTGGCACTGGGCTGCAAAAGTCTTGGGCTGTGTGGCAGTAAGAGAGTTTGTGTCTGTGCTGGTCAGGTGCCCTTAGCCAAGGAGAGCTCCTTATGTGTGAGTGCTGTGGCTGGCACAGCCTGTGTGTGTCCCCAGCACCCCTGTATGTGTCCCCAGCATCCGCTGTGTATGTCCAGAGAGTCCCCTGTGTGTGTCCCCA
>VZRO01002699.1:43416-69764 GCA_013397915.1 Daphoenositta chrysoptera
CCCTGTGTGTGTCCCCAGAGTCACACAGAGATGGAGCTCAGCAGAACCCACCACTTTCACTGTCAGTAAAATTTCTGATCAGAGTCCCAATTTACTTGAGTAAGAGTAGGGGAAGAAAAAGAAAAAAAAAGAAGAGTTAAAATGGGGGGAAGCAGAGGAACTGTGTTTCTGTGTTCTTAAAATTTGGGTGGTTTTTTTATTTTTAATCAGCCCTGTGAACAAGTGTGCCTATCTGATGAGTAGTGAAGTGGGCTATTTGGAATAAATCCACTGACCTTGCTAGAACTTGTGTGAGTTTATTCCAATCATTTATTATGCTCTCACAGGGAGAAGAGCTTCACTAAAAAAAAAAAAGTCTGAGGATTCACTTTGGTTTTACTTTTTTTACTATCAAAGTCTTTGCTAGTATGTTGGAGTTTTGGATTTTGAGGGTTTTGTTCTAGCATGTATTATTCATCCTGTACCTAAAGAAAAAGAACCCCAACACTTTTCAAAATCCTTTGATGTGGTGACACAGGGCATTCTCATTTTTTTTATGGCAAGCTGTTCCTTCAGTTTCCAGCCACAGTGTTTGCCCCAGCCAGGAGGTGGAACAATGCTTTGGCAAGTGTAAGATCAATAAATGGGTACAGTGCCATTATCCAGGAGTTAATAAAATGAGACATTCTTTGGGCTCCTGAAAACAAGTATGTGAAAGGAAATTTGTATCAGTGAATCAGCCTAGAAATCACTTGCCTGTAGAGCCTGATGGTCTGTAATGTGCTTTAGGAGATAACAAGCAAGAGCAGGGAAGCCTGTTCACCTGTCTTGCTGAGTTTTTAGCTGGCTCTGGCTCACAGATGTATTGAAAATTATTGTGGTTTGGATAAGCTGCTCCTGACACCTTTGCTTAAAAAAATATCTCACAAATTGACCAACATTACTAATTTGATAAAAATTATCTTTCAATCAACTCTTCTTCTAGGAAGACATGTATGTTTTGGTTTCACTTGACCAGTTTTGCTGTGTCTGAAAACCTGTCTGTGGATAGATATGAGCTATGCCCGTGTGAGGTCGTGCAGCACTGCACAGCAAAGTGCTCTTCATGTTTGATAACTCGGATGTGCCTTTAGATACCTGCTTCAATGTACCTGTGCAAAAAGAGACTGTGGCATAAACAGCAGCAAAAAGATGATGATGATTGATGATTTACAAAGCAGGCTGACCCACTTGGGTCTTTGTTACACAGCCTGGCTGAAGGAAGCAACCTCCTCTTGACGTGTGCTGTGAAACAAGTTGAAAGTTGTGAAACTAAAATATCAAGAAATTTAGTTGTGAAAGTTGTGAAACTAAAATATCAGAAATTTAGTTTCTGTATTGTCTTTATGAAAAATACTATTTGTTCTCCTTCACACTTGAGTTTCTTCAAAATATATAAAAGAAAACAAAAATCTTCTTGCCTACAGAGATTTATAAATTCATAGACCTATTAAGTCTCAGGAACAAAACCAATTAAGATTAAAATATTCTCCAATTTACATCCCTGTTATACAGCTCTGTAGGATATTTTATGTAGGGGAGGCCATGCCGTTTGCAGTATCCACAATAAAACTTGCTTAGAGAAATAATTGAACTTGTGTTTAGTTTAGAATCCGTATCTGTTACAATATTTCACCGATCATTCCCCCAGGGAAGCAGAAGGGGGAAATGTCATCCACCCCTCAGAGGTGGTGGCCAGGACTGTTGCTCTGGGTTTTACAGCCTGGCAGTCAGGACCTTGCAGAAGTGGCTTGGGTGTTTGCAGAAGAGGAAATCTTTACTCATGGTGCAAACAAGTGCATTTTGGTGAGAACTCAGTTGCAAAGAGGAAGGATGAGGTGTTCTCCAGATGAGAGGAGGCTGGGAGGTGAACAGAGGGGATGTGGTGGCACAGGGTCTCTGGCAGCAGGCAGGGTGGGAAGGAGGAGGGTGAGGACTGTGCATGCACGTTCCAGCTCACCTGTCTTAAATCTGCAGCTGTGCCAAACGATTCCAAGTCTGGTGCTGGGTTTCCACATTTCTCCTGTTATTGCTGACTCCCAAAATGTCCTGTACATTCTGTGCCTCTTGGTGCTTTTCCCTTTGTCAGATGAAATAGCACCCAGAGCCTGGGGGGAGGGAGAGAAGGGGACACAGGAGAAGCAGAAATGTTTGCAGCTGGTTTGGTGGGATCTCCGTGGGGGAAGGAGTGGGTGCACAAAAGGGTAAGTTTGGTCTCTTCCCCTTTTAGATTTGCAAGTGTGTCTACTAAACCTGCAGCCTTATTGCCTATGAATTGTGCAGATTTTGATCTTCTATATGCAATAGCTTTTTTCCCCTCAGTGGAGCAGTTGCCATGCAGTCTCCAATTTACATGAATGCTAAACAGAATGACACAAAAATGGTGTTGCTGTAACGAAACCTATTAATAGCTTTGCGGAGAGGCACTGACGCATCTGAATTAAAGCTGGGGAGAATAATCATCTTTGCAGACTAAGTTTTCCCAAGATGAGCAGTGACTTTAAGTGCTCAGAGATGCTTTCAAAGGGCAGTGATTTTCCAGATAGTTTCTCAAAATCAGGCTTGCTTGAGACATCCCAGCTTGGGCTGACACAAGCTGAGGCAAATGTCTCGAGTCCCTGTTGGAAATTTTGGCTGAATGGCTGTGCTCGGAGCACCGCCGAGCAGTATCACAGGATACCTTCTGTTTTCCTTGATAAATATTTGGTTTATTTAACAACTGTTACTTCCAAATACAAAACATTTTCAGAACATCCCTGAAACAGAGCTCTGGCAGTGAGAGGTGGCTGTGGATGGAGGTGCAGAGGGGCTGGTGGTGCCAGGGTTTCTGGTGGCAGTGCTGCACCCCAGGGATTTCCATGTGTTTGAGGGCTGGCCTGCCTGCCCAGGCATCTCCCTCCCTGCCCCTCAGCCAAACTGGGGTGCATTTTATGGATTTAGCACCTGGCAGCACTGCCCTGGCACGGCAGGGTGGGTGAGTGGTACCTTCAGACCCTGCTGCTCTGAGTGCCCCAGGCAGGAGCTGGTGTTGCAGCTCTGAGCTGCAGCTGGCAACAAGGAGAGCTAAGGACCTTCATTTTGGGCCAGCAAATGGCACCAGCTTAAAAATGCCTGTCACAGATATAAAAGAAATTATGCCCTCTCCTTTCAAGTCCAAGTGTGATACCCCCAAGTGAAGAGTTTAAGATCAGTTTGTTGTCAATACCATGCTGGGTAGAGGCTTGCAGATGTAATGTAATAGCCAAGAATGTTGGTTTAGTTCAACATGTAACCAGAGCATGCAGAACAAGCTCACAGTCTCTTGCTGGTCACCTTGGTAGAGCTTTGGAGTCTGTACTTCCTTTTTTTGCAAATGTACAATCCCCATATTATCCCATAATCTTCTTCATGGAATATGTACATATTTGGAATACATGCTTACCAGAACTGTCTCTGTCATATGAAGTTTGCCTAAACCCTGTGTTTTGAAACAGTTATTTCAGAAAGGGAAGCAGAGCCTGTTATTGGCAAAGCACAGGAGATTTTTGCCTTTTTGTTTTCATTAAGGTGTCAGGTTTATTATGATTCCCTACACAGGTGGATAGAAACCAGCAAGATCAGAGGGAAAATTGTCACTGATTGGGACTCAGATTTCAGAGCTGCACTGCAGGATGCTGATTTCATGAGACGAGGCCATTTAGCTTTCTGAGACAAACCTTTCCCAAAGAGTGTTCTTTGAGCTATTGAAAAACATCATACTGGATTTTTCCTGTGGACTCCATCAGGCTTTTTGGTTATTACTGGTAGTCAACTAAACCATCTCTGTGTAGGAGTGGGGAATTCATGGCAAAGGCTTGCACAGGATGTAATGGACAGACTCAACAAGAGAGATGGAAATAGATGTGCTCTCAGTCCTCCTGTGCTTTACAGTTGCATTTGCCTTTGTTTCTCTAGGGTTGCCTTGTCATTTCCCTCAATTTTTTTTTTTTTTTAAGCCACCTCAGTGATATTAGTTTTATTTTAAGACTGGTCAAAGATGAGATATACAGTTCACTTCAGTCAGTTCAAAGTAATTGGTCTCATCTGTCAAGTGTTCTCAGTCAGGCAAGGTATGGATGTATCTTCTGAGAGGAGAGCACAGGAAATATGGTCTGTACTCAGGTTTTCATTATTTCTTACAGGACACAGGTATATCAGTCAAGCTGCAGCTAAAATTGACGTGGATTTTGATTATGATGGACCTCTGATGAAGACAGAAGTTCCTGGACCACGATCTAGAGTAAGTTTCCAAAGTATAGTAACTTGTTTTTTTTTTATCTTTAGCTGTGTCTAACTTGCTAGAAAACAGATTTCATTTCATAACTTAAATCTGATATGAATAAACATGATTCCGTAAGTCTACACTCACTTTTGTCAGGAGGTTGAGTATGAAAAGTTCATGAATGAAATGCCCCTCCCTGAGAGGCAGATCTGAATCTCAACTGCCAAGTTCCCATATGGAATAATTCAAAGCAAAAGAGCATCATTTTAATAAAACATCTGATCAGGCTTGGTCACTTGTGCTCCTGCTGAAATAGAAACTTTTTATGATGTCAAATAATGCTTTGGTTTTGAAATGAAGCAAGAGTTTCAATTTACTGGACATTGTTTTACTCTGGCAGAGTCAGCATTTGTGCATGTGGTGGGTTTTTGGTTTTTGTGAAGTTTTTTGTTGTTTTCAATAAAAAGGAGCTGTCTTTCTAGAACCAATGTACCAGTATCCCTTCTGTGTGACTCTGGCTTCTCTTATTTTCTGATTTCTCTCTTGTTTTCTCAGTTCAGTTGGTCAATATAGAAGAGGCAGCTTTCCCTTTTTGGAGATTTACAGTTAAACTGTGTTTGCAGCCCGTTTAGCTCTGCATGCCACAGGTCATAGTTTTGACTGTAATATTTGCAAGATGCACCATGAAAGTTCCTGTGGCAGGTAGAGTTGCCTGGTAAGCACACAGGACTACAAAGTTTGCACTTTTATGATTTATGGGATCAAAAAAAAGAAACATACATTCTGCATCCATATTTGCTAATTACACACCTGAGACTCTGACATTTGTTTTTCTGCAGGAGTTAATGAAGAAGCTGAATGGCATTCAGGTAATTTGTCAAGTTTTCTGTGTTTTGGGGGTTGTTAATACTTTGATTTCAGAACTTGTTTTAAAATCCTGGTTTGTATGTTTGTGCCACAGAGAAAGGTGAAACACTGACTCTGGGTTTCCACGCTGAGTACATTATGTGTGGTTTATATGTACATTTGAATAAAATCTTTTGTAGTATATTTTGAATACTGCAGGATCATTTTGGATCATGCTGGCATCAGGGGTTTTTCTTTTAACGTATGTGTTTAAACTTGTGTGTTTAAAAAAAAACCTCGGAGTTGTTACAGAGTGGCCAGTAAAAAACAAGGTATATTAGGGCTTGAGTTTAAGAGTATGTCAGCCTAAGTACATATTGCCTTCCTAAGATGATCAATTTCTCCAAGTGTGTGCTTCATTTCTGTAGAAAAAGTAAAGCCTTGCCCTTTTAACAGTCATGATAAAAATAGCTGTACAGTTAATTCCCATGCAGTGAATATAATGTGTCTTTTTATCCTAGCATAGATATTTTTATCAGATTTTGCTGTATAACCATTAGTTGCACCTTCCTACATACTGCCACTTTTTAAAGCACTAATTGTTTTTTTCCTTGAAGAATGCAGAAGCTGTGCACTTCTTTTGCAATTATGAAGAGAGCCGAGGGAACTACCTCGTAGATGTAGATGGCAATCGGATGTTGGATCTCTACTCTCAGATTTCTTCCATCCCAATAGGTAGGAGATGGTTGTACCAAAATGTTTTGCATTGTCCTCAATCTGTCATCTTCTCATCTCAGGCACGACCAGGGAAGTTGGTTGATTAATTTAAAAAAGCAGAGGTGACATAATGAATGCCTTGTTGTGATCAGGGACAGCCCACTGCTGTGTATTGTTTAGTGGGGGGTTTGGATAGCTGAAGAAACTACAAATTCAATACCTAAAGCTCACTTAAAGTGTGTATTGGTGCCTGGAAGAAGCTCTAGTATTAATCTCAATTTGAATGTGCAAGTTCGACAATTGAGGTTGTCTTTGTTGGCTTGGATTTGTGACTTTGTGATTCTGTAACAGTGTATTATTTTTTAAACATTAACAAGCATAGCAGAGACATTTTAACATGAAATTACAGACTTACTTAACATTTCTATCTCAAAATAAGTGGGGAAAAAAAAGGAGGGGGCCATGTGGACTGCAGCAGGATGAAACAAGCCCCAGCACTGAGCTGTGGTGCTGACTGAAAACGAAGGTGGCAGCTCATTTGTCTGAGGGAGCAGACACGGGGCCTGGCAAGTGCCTGGGAAAGTCAGCTGATTGCTTTGGGGAGCCTTTCAAGCAGAAGTGAGGCAGAAATGTGAGCCCCAGCTGCAAGGATACAGGTTTCAGGAGGAGTTAGGTCACTCCAGTTCGTGTGCTCCTCATCCGTGGTTCCTCTCAGCTGCTTAAAAATACACTTCTGCAGAAGCAAAAAGAGAATAAGTGCTGGGGTATTTAAAAGATAGATCTTGTGCTATGTAAAGAAACTGTGATGACTCAAAAATATCCCTACAGGCCTCCTTTCCTGGGAAACAGAATTTGGTGATGTTCAGGTTGTTACCGAATTTTTGGCATCGAAGACCTTGTGACTGCAATGGGTGTTTGCTTATCCCAGTCTTCTTTGCAGACCATGTTTTTGCTGTCCTATAGCTCTCAATCTGTAATCATTCCAGAACCCTGCAATGTTTGTAGCTTATTTCCCCCACCAGGAGTTCTCACTACTTTGTGTCTTTCAGGCTGCACTGAGATAACTTGGCTACTGCTCATGTGGAAATAGGGGTGAGACAGAGGAGCACAATGCCCCTATGCCAGTGAGCTTGGATTTTAGAAAAGGAGATGCATTTAGTGTTCGTGGCTTCCCATTCTTCACACAAATAATTCTGATTTGGAGAAGCAAGGCTCGGTCATGTAGTCAAATGCACACTCCAAAGTATGAAAGTCAGTGCATACTCCAAAAGAAATTCAGGTTGTACAGACAGGGCACTGAGGCTTTCTGACCTTCTGGTGCTTGATGGTGCAAGCATACCTCTTTTAATACAGTTTTGTGTATAGAATATTAAAGTATCATGGAGGAAATACTTTTGAAATGGGCAGGGGACCAGCAGTTTACTTTCTCTGGTTGATAGAAACTGGTGACGTGGAGACAAGACTCAGTGACTGACCCTCCTGAGCCATGCAGCTCCTCCTTCCCCTGTGGCAATGCCTTCTTGAGGACAAGCTGGGTTTTCATCCTAGGAAACACGTTCCCCAGTCCCAAAGGAACTGCAGTGCTTCATACAGCTTCTCAGATAATGGCTCTGGGATGTGCAGCAACAAAGAGTAAATGGAAATTTAATACTTCCAGGCTGACCTAAGTCTAACACACAACATTACTTTGTGTGTTTCAGTTGTACTGAATGACAAGACTGTCTGAAGCTGCCCGGGTTACTAATAATGTCCCTCTTGGTGACAGAGGTAGGGCCTGGACTGGGACAGCAAAACAAGATCACAAGGTGCTTGTTAGTCATCTGTGCTTATCTCTCTGCAAGTAAATCCAATAAAACCTTTCATGAATCTGTCAGGACTCCCCAAGATTTAATAATGATCTGTTACACTAGAATATATTTATCAGCAGACGTTGAGAGGTAATAAGTGTCTGTGGGGAGAGATAAGAAATAAAGTATAAAAAACCTCTAGGCAAAGATGCTCTGGGCTGTCTCTTGCTGAAAAACAAAAATTAAAATAGCTTTTTACCACACTTTTATGGGCAGTTGTAGCACAGCATAGTCCTTTCATCCTGGATCTATTCTGTCTAATAGAGTTAGAAACCCCATGGAGCCAAATGGAAGAGGGATGCTATTGACGTGTTTGCCAGCAAACATCCTGGAATAACAAATGGAACAATGTGTTTTTCAGTGCTGGGAAGGTCTGGTTTGTTTGGGGGGATGCAGAGAGGTGTAGTTTGATACTATTGACAGCAGCCTGCTGCTCAGTTCAAATGATTCTTTGGGCTTTCTCCATCTCATTATTTAGCAGGCTCTAGCTGTTTTTCCTTCTGCAGACAGGCACATTCATGAGCCTGGAGGACTGTACGTTCCTGTCACACTGCTCCAGACACACGGCAGCAGTGATGGAGCAGTGCCCCTCCCTTGGAGCCAGCTCGGTCACCTCTGGGAGCAGATTTGTAACCCCAACCCCCCGTGCTGGTCATGGCACTGAAACGAGCCCGTGCCTGTTTGCCATCCCAGCCTGGAGCTGTTTGACGTGTCTGCCACAGTTATATAAAGTTATTCAAGCATTTAGTCCTTGCTGGTGTTGGCCCCTGACTGAACCCAGACGCCAGCTCAGCTCCTGGCACACACAGCCCCTCTCTTCCACAGCATTTGGGCTCTGAGGATCCTCTCTTCCCTTCCTTCTCTGGGGCCTGTCTGAGGAGGCACAAGGAGGAGGGAGTGTCAGGACAGGACCAGGCACTTGGCCTGAAGTGAAGAGATTGGGAGAGAGATTCTGTGGGGGAGAGATATTCTGGGGGGGAGAGATATTCTGTGGGGGTGCACAAGGTAAATCAGGGGTAATAGAAGTTCGTGTTACATAAGAGAAGATACAAAGATACTCACAAATTATAACACCAGCAACAGGATTACAAGTTCTTACAAGCAATACCAGAGTTGATCCTTGAGCTTCCTAAACAACAATAGTTGTTTATAACAAAGTTCTGTGTGCTTTGGAGATTTCTAAAACACTTGATTTACTCTCAGAGGGGCTCTCAGTGGCAGCCACAGGTACAGTTCTCAAGGACACAGCTTCTCAGTGTGTCATTCCCTCTAGCTGCACAACAACTCTTCCCATGACAGCAGATGCCATGCAGATTTAGCTGTTCTGTGTCCCAAATAGCTGCTATTATTATCTTCATATTAACTTTAACAGATTTATCAGCATGACATGCCGCTAAAACAATATGGATATTCTCTTGTTTTCAGCTAAAATATTCAAAACTGAATTTATAATTGATTTGTTAACACAGTAGCCTAATGCTCCATTGCTCAAACAGGATAATCAGGGCTGTTGTCATTCCACTGGAATGGGGATTCAGAAGTACAATAAGCTTTTGTAACAAAATTAGCGTGGTCTGACTTCTTGAGCAGTAGGGAAGATGAGATTTCCAACTGTTTCTACAAGGAAATTTAAAAGATGATGTTAATCTCTGGCTTTGGCATTTCATACATTAGAGATCAGGCTTAAAATGAAATTTCTGGCCTCCTTTGAAGATTTTTTTTTTTTACAGCAGATAAATTGGTTTTGCCTGTAAGCAAGCAAGTTATCTTGTTGAATGTCAATGGGTATAAATTAAGCACCTTCATTGTGTTAAAACTTAAGCCATCTTTGTTTCTTAGTAAAAAGGACAAATTGTTGCATCTTTTTTCCAAACAAAAGTTTGTCAAAGTAAGGAAACGGGAAGGAAAACTAAAAGCTGGTCATGAGAGAAAGTGAAAAGTGCAGAACCTCCTTCTTTAGCAGGAGACAGCAATTTATCAAACAGGTTTTTTATGGTGATGCACAGCTGAGATAGGTAAATCTGTGATTGAGAAGGGAAGATTCCCAGCCAGTGTCTGGAATAATTGATGGGCTGTGGCAGGGCAGGGATTTGGGTGCTCATTAACCCATGTAAATCCATGGCTGTGTGTGCAGCCAGCCTCTTCCTTCTGCTGGGACTGAGATGATCATGCAGGAATCTGCGTGTGAGGGGTGAAATCTGTGTCCCAGACCTGCGGGTGGCTGTGTTTGTGTGTGTTGTGGGTGGTGGGGAGGCTGGGCCGTGCTCAGCTCCCGGCCGGGCTCAGCAGCGCCTGGCGCAGGGTGTGCTCAGAGGGCACCGCGGAGCAGAGCGGGGACGAGTGCCAGCCACCACCTCAGGTGTCAAGGAGTGCTGCCATGTGGAGCTGAGAAAGCTTCAGCAGAGAATTCCTACATCAGCTCTCTGCAGCATTTTCTGAGAGTTCTGTCTTTCCCATGCAAGTAACTCAAGACAATGTCACCGTTCTGTAAACTTCTCGCAGCCGTGCCTTTGTTATCATTCTTTTAGGGAAGTGTTTTGAAACAGGTGTTAAGTTAGAATTAACCAGTGAACTTGGCAGGTGGCTAACCAGAAGTCTAATAGCATCCTGACCTTCCTGTAAGCTTCAACAGAACTAAAGGATATCAACCGTTCTGTAAATTAATAATGTATACACATCTTTTCATTCCTCCTGAACGCTGGGCTCTGTGTCCCTGTTCCTGGGCTGGCAGCAGCCACACTGCCAGGCTGTGGGCACGGTGCTGCTGGCTGCCAGGACTCCCCTGGGCTGGCTGTGCCCACAGACACAGCTCCCGACAGCAGCGCTGCACCCACACAGGCTGGAGGGACAGAGAGCCCCCAGCTTTGTCCTGCTTCTAAAGAAGTCCTGTCATTATTAGTCAAAAATACACAAGTTACACAGAAACAGTCAAGCATTAAGGTTGTTCCCTAGATAATGCTTTGCATTACTTTATTGAAACCAGATGGAAAGAACTGCTTTCTTTCTTTGTTCTTTTCAATTAGGTTACAGCCATCCCTCGCTGATAAAGCTTTTACAGCAGCCACAGAACCTGGTAAGTGAATTAAAACGTTAAGTACGTGAAGGAGTTCTCTCCCTTCTTGTTGTGGGCTTTCTCTTTTTTTCTTAGACTGATAGTGAATGCTAATGATTCACTTTAATGTATGATAGGATCTGCTTGCATTACTTCTCATTAGATGAAAAGAGCTTTGTAGTGTTTAAGAAGACACCAAAACCTCTGAGGAGTTTTACAAAAAATTAACATTTGGGTGATGTAAGCACTAGATATGTTTGCAGCCACATTTACATCATAGTTCAAACATAGTGTCTCCAATTAACCATTTTAATAATGTTGTGTGAGTGGAGATTTTTGAGCCTGAAAGCAAGCACAAGACCTTCAGAGAGAATACAGTATCTTGGACATGGTGCCCTACATCTGGAATGTTGTGGGAAGTTTAGGGGTTTTTTGAAGCTGGGGACAGTGACTGATTCCCATTTCCTAAGTGCACTCCAGCAGGGCAAAGAAATGCAGACATTTGAGTTTCCTGAGCTGATTTCCTTTATGGAGTACTCATGTCTTCAGGATGAGAAATACTGCCTTTCCCAGAGCTAAAATACTTCAAGCTAAAAGAAAAACCAAAACAAAAAAAACCCAGCAAAATACCAGGACTAGAAATGCTGGAGTTATCAAAGGCAGATCTGGATATTTTGGAAGGTCTAATATTTATGAATTCTTACATTAACTCATAAAGATGATTTATGAGAATAATATCTTCATTATAATGCAGCAGTAGGCAAAGTCAGATTTAAAAAACAAACAAAACAAAAAAAACCCAACCAAACAAAAATGCCAAAACCAATTTAAAAACCTCAAAAAGCCCTGTTGCTGGTGGGAGTTGCTGATTTGCCCACTGGGGAAGGGCAGGTGACACTCCTGGAAGCCTGCAGGGAAGGAACTCCTCCAAAGTCCCACACGAGTGGCACAGCTTTGGGATTGGTGTTTTCCTGGAGGGACTTTTTCTTTGGTTTGTCTGTAATGCTCCACAGCTATAAACACAGGATGTGCACCTGTTTATTTGAGCCCTCAGCAGCTTGATGTCAATGTTCTATTTTCCTCTGTTCTGGGTATCTCATTAACTACAAAAGAAAAATCCACTTTTCTGCTTAATGGCAAATGTTGTCAATTGACTGTGACAACCCATAATCAAATTCACAACAAATTTATGGTCTTCTCTCTTTAACTTGATATGAAAATTTTCTTCTGTACTGAGATAAAAAGTCAAGTAAGATTTCTCATAGCCACTAAACAAAAATTTTGTGTTAACCTGTCAGTAACATCCATGCTTAAGTTTTCTTTGAAGCTTGGGTCTGTGAAGCAGTGTTTTGGAAGTAAGACACTTGAACAATTTACAGAGTCCTAGCTCATCCAGTGTTCTGTCTTGTGTGGTACTTGGTGTTCCCCAAGAACCCTGATGAAAGGTCCTCACAGGTACAGTGTGACCACTTACAGCTCTTGCTGTGCCTCACACGTCCTGGAATGAGTACTTGTGTTGAGGAGAGAGACTGAAGGATGCTGATAAATGCTTGAGCTGCACTGAATATTTGAGTGTTTTGGGGGAGGCTGTGTGTCCCCTCTGGAAACCCATTGAGACTTAAGTTATCGAAGCTCAGCCTTTAATTTCAGCCATTACTTGTTCAACAAGAAAAGCAACAAACAAAAGGGCAAATAAAGCTGCTTGGCAGTTGGCAAATTTATTGAGCTTGTCCTTTCCTGAGAAAATTTAATTTAAAATAAAGAGTAGCACGGTATGAATCAAATAAGATTACCCACAAAGACTAAGAGCAGCAATGAATCAATTTTAATCCATGACACAATTTAAATTAATTGCATAAATGTGATGTTCATCTCCATTAGTGGACTGAAGAGGCTGAGGGGCTTTTTCCAGAGCTGCTCCTTAGGAACCCCTGTGTGGACAACAGAAACCCCAGTGTGGGCAGCAGGCTGCTGTTCCCTGACACCAAAATTACCCTTCCCAAAGGTGTGAATCCTGATGTGAGCAGTTCACAGTGCCAGTGCAGTTAGAAGGGACCTCAGGTGGTCTCTTGGCCAACCTCCTGCTCCAGGAGGGGCAGCTGTGGGATGAGACCAGGCTGCTCAGGGCTTTATCTGGGACCTGGAAAACCTCCAAGAAGGGCAGCCTCTTTCACTGCTTCACAGTTCTCTTGGTGAAAAACTGAGTTTTCTTGGTGAAAAACCCTATACCCAAATCAGTACTTCTCGTGCTTTGATTCATGCCCATGATTTCTCATCTTCCACTGAAGAGCCTGGCTCCACCTTCCCAGTGCTCCAAATGGTCTGTCCTGAAGCTCAGTAGGGATGGGAATGCTGCTATCCTAATTGAATTTAGCTACTCACACTGAAAGCAAGTAATAAAGATTTTAAAGCATATTTCCTGTGTATAAGGAAAATGGAGATTGAACAGCTAAAATGACAATATTGAAGAGGAAATGTCAGTATGAGTTAGCATGCACCTTTCCTAAGGTGTCCTGCAGGAATAAAGTAGTAAGGATTAGACAGAAAATCATATGCTAAGGCAGGAATATTAATTCCTATCTTAAAGCTACTTGTGTCATGATGAGATTGCTGCCTGGTATTTATAATTAGAATGAAATGTAACTGCTTTGATATCAACATATTTTCCACATGATAGTAAGACCTAACAATTCCTCTTCCTTTGTCTTTTTAGAGCACTTTTATCAACAGACCTGCCCTAGGGATTTTACCTCCAGAGAACTTTACAGAAAAACTGAAGGAGTCTTTGCTCTCAGTAAGTCTGAGATACCAGTGGACTGATCAATGTTATTATCACAATTATTATCACTTTGCACTGTACTTGTGCTCAATATTTCAGAGTAATTTTCTGTCTTTGCTGACAGGTGGCTCCTAAGGGTCTGTCACAGGTGATGACCATGTCCTGTGGATCCTGCTCTAATGAAAATGCCTTTAAAGCAATATTCATGTGGTACAGAGTAAGTAAAACATTAAGATGTTTTTGTAGGTTTAGATGTAGAAATGAGTATTTATTCATCATCAGAATTTTTATTGTAAAGCAGAGTGAGGCTTGGAGGTTGTCTTGCTCACAATGTTCTTTATATTCAATCTAGAATAAAATCTTTATTAAAATGTTTTTGTCCAAGATTTTACTTTATGTTGACACAACTTTAGAAGTTATAAAGTAAAGGAAATAAAGAAAATGCAGATTGCAGTCAGCATGTGAAAGCCATAGTCAGGGTCTTCCTTGACTCCAGTTTTGAATACCAGCAGTACAGGTTTGTGGTTCAGCCATAAATGCTCTGGTTACAACTACAGGAACACTCATTTTGGGTTGTTTGGGTTTTTTTGCAGAACAAGGAGAGGGGCCATAATAATGTCACAAAAGAAGAACTGGAATCTTGCATGATTAACCAGGTAATGTTTGTTCTTTACCACACCTACAGATGTACCACTGCTTTGGGCTTGTAAGGGAAGACTGGGAGGAAAAGTTTGGTTTGCTGTACATGCAGTGGAATCTGGGCTTTGTAAATTTAGGAAATGCTGAAATATAGACTGTTCCCAACAAATACCAGCAGGTCCTCAGGAGTGCACGGGGCCAGCACAGGGCAGCCCCAGCCTCTCCTCACTGAGCCCCCACAGCCCCAGTGCCACCCCCAGGCACAGCCACCCCATAGAGAGCTGCTCCTAATCTGTGTGAAAGGGGGGATTGTGCTGAGGGCTCAGCCTTGTGTGAGCTCCCCTGTGCAGTGATGTCAGGCACAGCACAGAACACCAAGGATTCATCAGTGTTGATGTCAGGGTTTGGGAGGTGGGCAGGCCTTAGGGGGTGACCCATGTACCTGTGGGAGGGGAGGCTGTAACAGTTCTTGGTGCCTGATGGAAGAGGAGCTCAGGGGGCAGGGAGGGGGTGTGGGAGCCCCTCGCTGACCCCACTGTGTGCTCTGTTGCAGCCCCCAGGCTGCCCTGACTACGCCATGCTCTCCTTCATGGGCGGCTTCCACGGCAGGACCCTGGGTAAGCTGTCCCTTGTCCCCCCTCAGCCACTGCAGGGACCCTCAGCTCACTGTGCTTGTCCTCACACACACGGTACCCGTGGAGAAGATACAGGTTCATTAAGGTTTGCCTTGGAAGCCCCACCAGCACTGAAACAATGTTTGAGTGACAGTAGGAATTGATTCTATATTTTTTGCAAAATTCTTTTCAGACTGGCTCTTATTTTCATTCTGAATCCACAGTTTCCTGTCTGTACTCATGAAAATCTAACTGCTGGGGTAAAATCAGCACAAACATGCTGTCACTCACTTTTACTGGTTCATATCAGCTCAATCCCTGTTCTAAGTGTGGTACCTGAGAGTGCTGCAACTGTGAGCTTTGTGAGCAGTTGCCTTTGGAGGGATGAAACCCACCTAGTCTGAGCAACCTGTTCAGAATGACCTGCTCTTCTGGAACAGTGCATGTGGAAACTGATGCTTAAAATCTAGAGCAATCCATTTAAGCCTGACTAAATCCAATTACCCAGTATTTCAGAAAACAGTAAAAACACAGCAGTCAAGAGAGTTCTGCAGCCAGGCCATTCTTCACCTCTTGGTAGCTTTTGTCTTGTATTGTTCCTAGATAGGTATTATTTTAATTTTTCCCTCTCTGGGTTTAGGTTGCTTAGCTACAACTCACTCTAAAGCAATTCACAAACTGGACATTCCCTCACTGGACTGGCCTATTGCTCCATTTCCAAGGCTAAAGTATCCCCTGGAAGACTTTGTGAAAGAGAATCAACAGGAAGAAGCCCGTTGTTTAGAGGAGGTAAAAAATTCACTGGCAGCTTTCTGTTGTTTTTGATTTGAAATAATGAATAGTGTTGGTAGGATTAGTGCTTTTCACTGAAAGAATGTTTTCAGGGGTTGGAACAGCCTGTGATTGATGTGACCAGCATTCACTGTTGTTTACAGTCAGGCCTTTCTCCCTGCCAGCTCACTGGGAATACAGGGCTGCAGGAGTGATACCAAAGTGAAATTTCACCTCAGAACTTCCTTGTATCACAGTGAACTCCTCTGCCAGCTCTTGCCAAGGGGCCATGGACTGAGAGAGAGCACAGGGGGGATAAGCCTCTCTGCAGAGAGAACCTCTAACACTATTTCAGCCTTTTCAGCCTTTCAGTGGCAGCCTCTGGCATAAAGCTCTGATCACACAGGGATGGACCTGCGAGTCCACTTAGCCAAACCTGCCTCACTTCAGAGAACACAGAAAGCACAGCAAATGCTTCCCTGGGGCTGCTCCAGGGCAGCTTTGGTGGGAGAAATGCGGTGCTGGAAGCCATTATTTTAAAACAAACAAACAAACCAAAAAGCCAAACGTTTTCTTAGCAAGTCTGTGCTTGGTTTACTGGCCCCCTTTGGAAACCATTGCTTTGTGTGGCCCTGAGAGCTGTGAGGGGGATTTCAAGCACAAACAGGCCACTAATTGCAGCAACTGGCACTATGAGGTTAATGAGAATTATCTCTCAGCCCCTTACAACAACAGAATTTCTGCACTATTTCATCTGATTAATTTTAATATATCTGAAGTGAGTGACTGGAAAAAGGAAATCTTCCAGATCACCTTTTCTAATACAGTAGCAGAGTTTTGGTTTCTGACACAAAATCTATCCCCTTCCAAATCACTTAGGTGGAATGACAGCAGGAGCACAGTGAGCTGCAGTGGTGCTCACCACACTGCCTGCTGAACCTGCCTACAGCTTTCACAGCACTGTAGATAAACGTGCAGCTAGTTACAGTGTGGTTAGGATGTGATTTAAACCCATTCAGGAACAAGAAGGCAGTGTCAAATGCTGGAAGAACCACTTGTTAATCCTTTGTGCCTCCTGGCACCTTTATAGCCAGGAATGTCTATGCAAAGCTGAAGTTCTGCTGAGATTTAATCTTGCTGGAAGGAAATGTGCAAATGTTCTGGAAGGAGAATGTACCATAAATGTTTGATTTCCAGGTGGAAGACCTGATTGTAAAGTACAGGAAAAAGAAGAAGATTGTGGCTGGAATCATTGTGGAACCAATACAGTCAGAGGGTGGGGACAACCATGCTTCAGATGACTTCTTCAGAAAGCTACGAGATATTGCCAGAAAGGTAATAAAACATTTCTCTGGGCCCTCAGTGGTAGCTAAACGTGCACCCACACATTGTGGGTGTCTCTGGAGGCCTTGCCCTGCCCCAGGCTCTTGGAGGGCTTCCCAAGCCTCCTTAGCAGCAGCTGGGGTAGTTATGTACCACATACAAGCAATCCCTGCTCTCTTCCATTTGATTCACACCTAATGGTTCCTTCAGGCCAATAAATTATCTTCTCATTTCAAAGTGGGAGAGAAATTACTCTGATTCATTAGCTGTGAATTTTGCAGGTGTGTTCTTTAAATGATAATGCTAGTTGGTTGAGGAGGTTCAATTTCTGAAGAAGCAGGTTGTGAAAAGTATAAATTTTTAATGACATGTTTTTAATTGCAAAAAAAAAAGCTGAAACACAGCTTGAGTCCAACCATAGTGTTGATATTCCAATAAAACAATGAGAAGCACAGTCTTGGTACTTGGAATGTAAAGTTACCTGTTTAGACCCTCAGTAATACTTACTCCACGCTTTTTTTCACCCTCAGAACATCTGTGTGCTGAAGAGAGGCTGCCAGAATTACCTACCCATTGTTTTCAAATACAGTAGTATGATATAGCTTGCTCTCCCTGTCACAAAGTTTGGACAAAATAGTCCTTCACATGAAAGCCCCACATTGCCAGCTGACAGGAGCAGCTCTTTCAGCAGACAGCTCTGAAAAGGCAGCTTTTCATGCCTCCTGGACTGAACAGCTCCTGCTGCTGGTACTGCCCCTGTGCCACTAATGCCCAGCTCAGACTGGGGGCAGAGACTTCGTATGTAACACAAACAAAGCCCCTAGAAATGACACTGCTTCCCTCAGGGGCTTTGACAATGCCATCTCCTCCTCCCAGAAGTTTTCAGGTATCCTCTAGAAATGCTTAAGGCTATATAAAAACACATACTTTGTAAATATAGGTAGAAAACAAGTTTCTTGTGCCTTCCTGTAAAAACAGCCGAATTTTTAGCAGTGAAATATAACACAGTGAGTGGAGGGATTGAGGGGGGGAGGTTGGGGCAGTGAAGGGAGAGGAAGGAGGGGTGTTGCCTGTGAGTGGCTTGTGTTTCTGTGTTGACTAAGGGAGGTGTTTCTGTTTTGGGAAGGAGGGCTGACATTCCCTGCTCCTCACGTCTGTCTCTGCAGCATGGCTGTGCTTTCCTGGTGGACGAGGTGCAGACGGGAGGCGGCTGCACAGGGAAATTCTGGGCACACGAGCACTGGGGCCTGGACGACCCAGCTGATGTGGTAACATTCAGTAAGAAGATGATGACAGGAGGATTTTTCCACAAGGAGGAGTTCAGGCCAAACGCTGTAAGATTTTCAATGAAACTTGAACTCTGTGCTAGTTGGTGAGGGCTGACTGTACCAGCCATGGAAGGGGCAAGGTTTCCTTCAGCACTGCAGGTTCAGCTGGATGGGGCTGCTGTTCTACAGACACTTGCTGTGTGCTCACACAACAGTTGTCATCACCTCTTCACTTTTATTCCAGTTGTTGTCAGTCAACAAGGTCATAAAGCTGGTGGGGGGTAGAGGAGAACTGGGTTTAGCCTAGTGGAACAAACCTTCAGTACAAAATCCAACCACAGACTGACACCTTCTCCTGTAGGGCAACCTGGGAACTTCAGAGCCTGTATGTCAGCATTACAGAGTCTGTCAGCAAGATTTCTTCTTTGCACTAATGACGTTTTAGATGTAATAAATGGAAAAAAAGTAAATTTAAGGGGAAGAACATAAAACTTGATGTAAAGGCCTGCATAGATGATGCTTATTTCCTGTCATCCATAGCTGTGTTTCAATGAGATATCAGAGCAGCAAGGCAGAGTGCACTAAATGAGAAGCATGAAGCAGTCACCCTGTGTTTCAGCTCAGCAGTGGGATTTTGCTTTACAAGATAGAACAGGGGGGTTGGTGTGATTAGTGCATGCCTTTTCATACACCACGTTTGCATTGCCAGTGTGATGCCTTGCTTTTCTTAATTTATTTTGTTAACATGTTCCACAACTCTTTTTCCACCCTTTCCCAAGCCCTACCGGATTTTTAACACCTGGCTTGGAGATCCATCCAAGAACCTTATGCTTGCTGAAGTCATTAAGGTTATTAAAACAGAAGACCTTCTAAACAATGCAACCCACGCTGGGAAGGCACTACTGACTGGACTGCTGGATTTGCAGGTAAACATCTGGAAGGGTTGTAGATAAGAAGGAGAAATTTGCTGATGAGGTAGGATCTGACCTCATCCAGTTTAAACACTTGGACTGAGGAACTCCAGTTGGGGTCTAGACCATTATAATAATTTCAACACGAGCCTGAATAACTGTGTCATTTGGAATTGAAGTAAACTTTGTTTTACTGACTTAAAAATGCTGGGTTTATATAGCTTAATCCAATATAAAGGGTGATCCCCAAAATATCTGAAGGTATGTACTGCAGCTAATTAAATTACTTTGCCAGAAGGTTTTGTTACCATAAGCAGGTGGTATTTCATTGTCCTAAAGTTCTTTTTCAAGGAAGGTGCTTTCAAATTTTTTTCCAGCTCTGCTGGGCTGTTGAAATAAGAAAATCGCAGCTTTCCCTCCATTGTTTCAGGGAAATTCCTTACAGCTTCTACTGTGGAGCTCTACAGGCAGGCATTTAAGGATAAGCTTGCAGTGCTCACTTCCCAAAGGCATTTTGCACAGCACAATCTCAAACAGTCTCTGCTCTCTCCACAGCTTTAAGACACAGCAGGCAGGAGAACAGAAAACACTGTAATCTCATATTTTGGAGGGCCAGAATACAACTAGTCCTATCCAAAAGATTGCTCTTCCAAAAGATGAGGACTGTAATTGAGAGCACGTGATGCTACTGGCAGTTGTCTTAGTGCAGGGTAAGAATGAGCTGGTTTCTAGCCCCAGTGCAGATGATCTATGCTCAGGTTTTCCTGGAGTCCACTGTAGTTGTAAGTAAGGTGTGTTACACTCCTTCCAAGGAAGATTTCCCTTGACCCAGCTGATGGGTCAGATTTACCCTCCCTCCCTGCTGGTGCTGGGCTCTGCAGGCTGAGCAGGGCACGAGGCTGTGAGAGCCACGCTCCACTCAGCAGAGCGAGGAGGCAGCAGGGTTCCTCCTGGCACAGCCAGCCTTGCCACCAGCTGGCCTCTTGCAGCTCCTGCCATGTGCTTGTCTCTCCCCTCTCTGCAGGCTCGTTACCCCCATCTCATCAGCAGAGTGAGAGGAAGAGGAACATTCTGTTCGTTTGACACTCCAAATGATGCAACTAGAAACAAGTTAATTACAATAGCCAGAAACAAAGGTAAGAAACCTTGTGTGTGTGGATGAGCTTCACATGACAAACAGTAGCACAGGTAATGCTTCACATTCTCCTTTTCATTTGCTGTATGTGTATTTCAGTATCAGAGGACAGCAGTGAAATTACAAAGTTGCGTTTAGATTTCTCTGGAAATACTTGTCAGAGATCTCAGAGCAGTCTGTTGCATGGTGTGTACATTTACCAGTCTGTACAGCTCTGAGGATACTGGAAGAGATCTGTGTAGGGCATGAGTTTCTGTGACACCAGTTTCACAGTCCTCTGCAGTGACCTTAGGTGCCTGTAGACATGGCTTACTTCTAGAAACAGGAAAGTTAGAAGATAGTTAATGTCACTCAGGAAAACACAGGGAGAAGAACTATGAATTTTATAAGTATGTAATTCCTATACCTAGGAATACCTAATGAAATACAAGTGCCTAAAATGGGCACAGATCTACAGTGACATCCCTCTTTTCCCACAGAACTGCTACCAGCTGCAGACAGGCCCAGGTATCAGGAGCGGAACCTTGGTATCCACACCTAGCATTCCCTTTGAATTTAACTGTGTGGGCCCTGTGTTTGCTGCTGTTTTTGCTGTTACTCCTATCTCTTGAAAGAAGCAGGCAGGGTGCATCTCAACTGTGGCAAAATCAAAATTTTAGAGTGTAAAAGACACCATTTTTTGCTCTTGGAAACAAAGCCAGTAGGGAGAGAAGGCAAGTGGTTTGTTTAATGGTAAAGCAAGGCTCTGCTTTGAGGTAGGGTTAGCTCAGCTTAGTAATATGGGTTCTCATAGCTCAAACATTCCCAAGAATTGATTTTGAGGTAAAAAGTGCATTTAAAGCACTACAGGGAGAGGTTTGCTGGCACAGAGACATTTTAACTTTTTGTCATTAAAAACGAATTAGTTTAAAAACCAAATTGCAAAGAAACCTCCTGTGTCTCTTCGTGGCACCAAGATAGATACTTGACCAGTAGAGTACTGCAGCTCTGAAATCTCAGATGCTGGATGGAGTGTTTCCATTGCTGTCAGGATTAGTCCCAATACTCCAAGTGTTTTATAGAGCAGCTCCAGGCACCCAGTGTTCTTCTAAGCTGCTGTGAAGCTTGAGGCCATTGACACCACAATGTGCTGTATCACGGTGTGTTTAGCAGGATTTGGGGGAGCTTCTGTTGGCCCTCCACAGTGAGGTTATCCTCATTCAGAGACCAGAATTTTTCTGGCTGTTTGGCAAAGATGGAAATAACTAGAGGATCTATTCTGTTCTCACTTCAGGTGTTGTTCTGGGAGGCTGTGGAGACAGATCCATTCGTTTTCGTCCAACACTGATCTTCAAGGATCACCACGCGCACCTCTTCCTGAACATTTTCAGTGACATCTTAGCAAACTTCAAGTAAAAAGCAGTTCCCTCGCACCGAACAGCTGATTATGAAATTAGTTTGCATTAATTCATGTCTTCTCTACTTACAAGATAAGTGTAAAGTCATAAACTGAGGTTTGTGTTCTGTCTGTAATCCTGCCCAAGGCAAGCTGCTCCATGCACACGCGCCCCAGGCAGAGCATTGGCACTGGTCACCAGCAGGTACATGCAGCTGTCCCTCACTGTGCATTCCCTAGAAAATGTGGCCTGGTGCATTCCCTGGAAGCTCCCTCTTCTGGCCTGGGCCGTGTTAACTGCAGAGTCCTCCCTCGAGCCATGTCCCCGACTCTCCACTGTCTGAACAGGACCTGGTACAGTCTGTTTCCACAGGTGACCCTGGCAGATTTGCGTCCAGAGGCAGCAGCAGCTGTGGCCACACGCTCAGAGCCACACACCTGCCACGCAGAGAGTGCCATGCTCTAATGGCAGCTGGAATAAAGTCAGTGTTCCACGGAAAGCTCTGCTTTCCGCCACTGCCAAGCACAGTATTTTACAGAGTAATGTCCAGCTTTATTCCCTCGAGTACAGGCATCTGCCACACCAACTGCACCAGGGCACTGCCAGCTCTGCCCAGCCTGCACTCGCTGCTTCAGGGGCACTGGTGCCCTCAGCCACACCCACAGCGCTGCAGGTGGCACTGAAGCCCTTGTCCTTCTGTCCTCATCATGGATGAGTTTTAAAACTTTTGACTTCTCTTACAAGCAGACTTGTACAGAGAAAACTCTACCCTGAAGTACGTAATTTGACAAAGCTTAGAGAACCATGCAAAGCACATTCTTCCACTTCTGCCAGCAGTCTAGAATGATTCCAGATTATTTTACCATTTGCCCGGAACACACAATAGCCATTAATTTATCTATTACAACTTCTACACGAATACTTGAGGTATTTTGTAAAAGTAAAGCAGAAATGCTTAATCTTAGCCATTATCTGGTATCAGAGCCACTACAGTGAAGGCCTAGTCCTGACTGCACATTTATAATGCAAAGTAATTCTATTTTTGTTCTAATAGTGTATTCTAAGTCATCGATACTTCAGAGATCTTCTGGAAAGCCACAGGATCAAAAAAAGTGTCAACAGTTCATTAATTTGTTTCTCTTCAGAGAATTGTTTTGGATGTCTCTTTACTGTTTGCTGAAGGCTGACTTGAACTAGATCTGGTGCCTTTCTTTTTCTTTTTCTTGGTGATCATCTGGATTTTGTTTACTAAGTTTAACTTTTTGTTGTGCACCAAACAACAGGGACCACAATGGACTTTACAGTTGCCCTATCAGGACCTGACCACAATTTTTAAGTACATAATAAGAGACAGAGAAGTTAAAAGATTTACATGTTTAATACAGCTACCAAAATGTGAAAAGGTTCCTTACCTGCTTTGAGAAGTGTTAATCGTGGTTTTCCCATTTTAAAGTACTGGTATGGGAAACTCAAGCACAGTCACTTCTGCCAGCTTAAACCCAGTGGGATTTCTGTAAACCTCTGCAGAAAGCAGAATTCTGGTACCAGCTGGGCAGAACCTGAGCAGGTTTTTGAACAGAGGTTGTCGAAATCTGGGGGAAGGACCGGTAAAAATTGGTGTTCAACAAAACCTCATTGTCATCGCTGTCCTTGTAAACGTATTATCAGCAAAAGGAAAGTCAAACCAAGAACTGGATTTGACAGCATTTTGGGAATTAGTTTGTTCAACATATCAGTGCAGTAGTTTTAGTGAATGTCTCTAGCAAGTCTTGTACTTTTACAGAAGCAAAGGTCCAGTAATTTGAAGTCTTACCACATCTTCACTTTTATTATGACTACTCTAGGTGTTTTTATAATTTTTACTGACACTCAGTAACTGTATAATTGTGTACAACATGTTGATGAAATCGTTAGAGAATACATAGAAAGCACTGCAGCTGAAGCATATAAAGTTAATATTGTTTACAGCATACTGTGGACAGTGCCAAATAAATGTTTAAACAAATACTTAAGTACACTTCATGGTGTAACTAGTAACTGTACACAGATTCATAACAAATGACATCAATCATGTGTAATCAATATTCTTAAATAAAATATTTATAATTGAGCTTCTCCAGGGCTTTTCATTTTACACCCAATACAGGCCTAAAGTGAACCATTAGTGCATATTAAATACATTCTGATGAATATAAACCTCCCAAAAACACAGTGTACCTGTACAGCCCACTGTATTTTGCTGCCATGGTGTTTACACCGAGGAACATTTGGATTTCTTTTGATATTGCTGTGCCACACGGTATCAGCCAAAATTTAAACTCACAGAACCCCACTGGGAAAAGTTCAACATGAGAAATAGTAATTCAGGGTTACCCTGTGCACTTAAATGGCAATTCTACTTACCTGCCTCTGCTGAGCCACCAAGAAACAGAGGTTTCACTTCCCATGAGGAAGAAATAAGGAAAAGAACACTACAGATTATTGGTGAGGGTCAGTTTATTTGCCAGTTTCAAATGAAGTAAGAGCTAGAAGAGTGGTGTAAGGAGTTACCTGCTTCTGACAATTCAAAAAATGTGTTACGTGTTACAGGTGATAGGTGTGGTTCTTTCTTGGGTATAAATTCCTCATTTCTACTGAGGTTTTGGAAAGGAAGAATCATTCCAGTAGCATGGAGTAAGACCTCAGCCCTTCATGGACACAGGGGTTGCTTTCCCCATTCCAGTGGAGAATGGCAATTTCTGTAAGAGGCTCCTGAAATACTGTCCTGGCCTTTAACTTCACAGCTGAGCTGCCAGTGTCTCTTGGGGCACACACCCTCGTTCTGCAGTTCCACTCCCATCCTGGAGGAGCCTGCTGAGGCCAGGACGCCCCACACACCTCCCCAGCCCCCTCAGCTGCATTAACACACGAGCATGCCTCTCTGACATTCAGCAGCACCCATCACATGGATGCACCAGACCAGCTTTAATTGCCAGAGGCTTCCCAGCCAAGCTGGAACTGGCTAAAAGGAACACTGAGGTTGCAGTGAGGATGTTCTGGCAGATCCTGCATTTCATTTCAAGAGTTTTTTTCATGTTTCATGACAACCAAAGAGGCCCACTGGAACAAACAGCCAGGGTGAGCCCCAGGAATTTGGCCTCCTATGGCACATTCCAAGGAGGACAGTTCAGACTTGGAATGCTGTGCCATTGCTGAATCCAACGTGGAACAGACACTCTTCACACCATACACGACCTGCAAGACCTTTAATCCAGTGGGCTGTGCTTTACCACTGTGATTTTCTACACTGGGTGCACTTAGAGCAGGCTTTGCACAGGAAAAGGACAGAGATGTGTAGTTTGGTAAACTACTTAAACCTCAGGGAACAATAAGCACAATGAGCATGCAACAGGGAAAATCACTGGAAATGAGCTGCTGTGTCACACAAGTTCTCCAAATATTTGAGCAAACTTCTGTCTGTCTACAATCTGGCCATATTTAACTGTAAAATACAAAGTATCTGTACTGTTATACCGTTTGAACTGGAGAAGTAGCTCGTCCTTGCTATCTCCAACTTCATCCAAAGTCACCACTGTCTCTATGGGACAGTAAATGTCATTACGTCTTCCCCAAAATGTCAAGTGGGCCACTCTGACAGTTTGGCCAGTTTCACTTAAGTAGATCAAGCCAATAATTCTTCTGAGAAAGTAGCTCATACCATACAACATAGCCCCAGCAAAGACAGCGATGCCAGTTGTATAGAGGAGGATGTTCTGAGACACCTGGCCCTGCAGGTAGAGGTAGCAGATGGGAGGCAGCATCACCATGGAGGTGGCAGTCTGCAACAGCTTCAGCCTGGACAGGACCCTGCAGTACTTTATCCCTGGGAACCTGTACACCAGTTTGAACTCTTCTGTCCTCCCATCCACAGCCTTCTGTTGGGCCACAGCAGCAGGGGCCGAAAGGGACAGACACACGGACGGCTCTCGCGGTCTCCTGTTGTAATTACTGACACCGTGAACTCGCTGTGACTGCAAACAGCCCCATGAACCAAAAATCCAGGGCGGGCGAGCATCTTTCCTTCTCCACGACCTTGTCCAGAGCTCCTTCTGTAGACATCTCCCAAAAGCTGGTGCCGTGCAGACTTTAGTCCTAACTGTGCAGAGCCAAGCCTGTAAGGAAAGATTCCCACAGGTCATCATTTGAGCCCTCTTTAAAACCCAATCAGTGAGCTCAGAGTAGGTCCCGCGGGCACCTACAGGCAGTAGAGCACAAGCGCCAGCTCACTGTAACCTTAAACCAATGTTCTGATAGAAATCCGCTGTTTGTGCTCGCCTCCCTCCCCGCAGAGCGAGAGGGAAAACTCTGCTAACGCAGCTGCTCTCAGTCAGCTCAGTGCCCGACCCTCACACACCCCGGCCTCGCTGCCTCAGCAGTATCACAGTGAAAGCTGCTGAAACCGGCGACTCCTTAAATAAGCAATTTTAGGGAAACAGGAAAGTAGACTAAGCAGGGTAAAGGGGAGGAGAGCGCGCGCTGGGCCGAAGGAGGGAGCAGAGCTGGGAACGAGCAGAACCGAGGAGAAAAGGCAGGAAGAGAAGTTCCGTGCCGGCCCCGCCGCGCCGCAGCACAGGCGGGGACGCGTCCGTGCAAGGGCCCGCCAGCGAGCGGCCCGCGAGGGGCGGGAGACGGGACGGAGGCGGGGATGGAGAAAGGGGACGGGAAGGAGATGGGGAAAGGGGAGAAGGAGGGGAAGGAGAGAATGAGAGGAATGGGGAGCGACCCCCCGGCACGCCGAGCCCTCACCGCCGCCATGGCCCCGCCGCCTCAGCG
>VZRO01002699.1:70142-113122 GCA_013397915.1 Daphoenositta chrysoptera
CCCCCGCGGGGAGCGGGGCTCAGCGCACACCGCATCTCCCGCGGGGAGCGGGGCTCAGCGCACACCGCATCTCCTGCGGGGACGGGCCGGAGCTCACGCCGCATCCCGCGGCTCCGTGGGCACGCTGGACGCGCCGCTCAAAGACCCGCACGGCGCTGCGGGTTTGTGCTGGTTGTGCGGAATGGAGGCGCTGGGCTCTGGCAAATCTGACGGCTCTGTTTTGGACCCCAGAGAATCTCGGCGGAGATGGCGGCGTTCGTGCAGCGGCTGCGGCAGAAGATGAAGGTGGGAGTGGTGGGCGGCTCGGACTTGGCCAAGATCCGCGAGCAGCTGGGCGAGGACGGTAAGGGCCGGGCTGATGCAATCCGCGGGGAAGGCGTGACGGTGAAGGGGAGGTTAAACCCCGCGCATCCTCTTCCCTCGCTTTTAAGTGTCTGCCCGGTGGTGTTGTGTTGCACTCAGAATGAGGAGCTGCTGACCGGCATTTGGAAATGGCAGCCGGTTTGCACTGTACAGGTGTCTCTGTGTCGAGTTCAGAGGTTGTCACTGCTGGTGAGATCCTGCCTTGGTGACAGAGCCGTGGGAAGGCTGTGTCGCTGCTGTGTACAGGGGAGTCGTGTGTGTGACATGCACGTGTGGCTGCTCAGCTGTGGAGCACGTCCCTCAAGGACCCGATTTTGTTCACTGTGGGGTTATGATGCAGAGATGGGTTTTTGCTTTAGTCCTTTATTCTTAATGGTCTTTACCTACCTGATGCCACTGATAGCCTCCTGTAGTGCCCAGACAAATCAGGGTTTGTTTGCTTTCCAAGTGGTCTCCAGTAAACCGTATCACCTTGTGTTGTGCTAAGTTTCACAACTCCCAGGTGTCTGCTGAAGATTAGTGACACTGAGGAAACAAACCCTAAAAGGGCGGGCAGTATTTGACTTGCTCCTGAGCCAGGTTGTGTGCCAGGTGTTTGCAGTATTTGAGGTGTTTGATCATTTCTTTACATTAAATGCAAAGAGTCATATTTGCAGGCAAGGAGGAGCCTTTAAGTAAAACCACAGGTAACTGAAACAAATTACTTCATGTGATTTGAGGTGTATATTAATCTTAGTGAGAAATGGGACTAGCATTAATCTTGTGCTTGATGCTATGCTGCTGAAACTTTCATGCTTTAGGAGCTAGTCTTTGCTGTATTTTAACCTATATAACATATTAGACAATTCTGCATTAAGCATACTGGAGAAATAATGATTTACTGTCTTTCTGCTTCTTTGCAGTGATTGAAAAATATGACTACGTGTTTCCAGAAAACGGCCTGGTGGCATACAAAGATGGGAAGTTCTTGAGCAAGCAGGTAAGTGTGAAATCTCCAATAGTGGGAAAAAGAAATTTTCTAAACAAGATTTTGGGTTATTGCTACCGTGTAGTCCTCTGTAATCATCCTTCCAAAGACCAAAATTATTGCTGGTTTCATATGTTAGTCCTGTTAATGGATCATTCATTCGGCATGTAATGTTTAACATAAGTAATGGAGAGTAAACATTTCAAAGAGGTCCTGGCTGAATTTGCTGCCTTGACCAGTGGTTCCAGTTTACTGCAGGAACAAGCTCCATTTCTTCATGCTTGGCTATAGCAGACATTAAATGCAGCTTTTTGTTTAGGGCTGCTGCTTGTGGCCCCCAGTTTCCTTCTGAAGCAGGTACAAGCAGGAATCACATTGAAGGACAGTTTGGTGTTATAAAGTGAACAAAAAGAAAAATGAGAGCCTTTAGTTAGTACCATGTGAGGGTCAGCTGATGTTACTGATTGAAGGCATGTTTGTTTCTCTGTGGTATTAACCATGCCTGATTACCCAATGTCTGTGTTTTCCATGTGACTTGCTTTTAGAATCTCAAATTCTGGACCCTTGGTTGAATGGTGTTTGTTTTGTTAGAGCATTCAGGGCCACCTGGGCGAGGACATCCTTCAAGATGTCATCAACTACTGCCTGAGTTACATTGCAAAGATTAAACTGCCAAAGAAGAGGTATGTGCACACAGACAGCTCAGTGTGGCCATGTTCTCCATGCTGGGATGTAAAGCTCAGCTCAGGGTGCTTAGCCAAAAAAAAAGAGTAATTTCTGCCTGGGGAACAGCAGTGTGTGTGTGGAACAGAGCTCCATCCATGCCTACAAAGACAAGCTCCCAGCTGGAGCACAGGGTGTGAAACACTGACTCCGCATTCTTATGCCAGAGGGAAGGAGACTCAGTTTTGAAGTAGGAGTGTTCCCACGTTTGGAGCCCAGCAGCAGAGTGTTTTCCAGAGATGAGAAGTGCAGCTGGACCAGCTCTGTGTGATGGGTGAGGTGCAGCTGCTCAAGACACTGAAATGCACCGTGTGAGGCAGGGCAGGACACTGCCCACATTGCTGTGAATTTTGCAGCTCTACCCCAAAACTGACAGCCTGGCCTGTCAAGCTCTGAGGTTGATGGAGTTATGCAGTCACACTTGTAAAACCAAATCATACTTTTAAAAGTCATTAAGATGATGTTGAGGTTGCCAGATTCAAAGTCCAAAAGGCTTCTTGGTGCCAGAGGTACCTGCGTGTTTGGGGTTTATGCATTCAATGAGACAGCTGATTCCCACTGCTTTTAGAATTAAATGGAAATTTAGTGTGATATTTAGTGTTTTGAGGAATTTTCTCATCTGTTTTCTGTCTTGCTAATCAATTCTCTTGCAGAGGCACTTTCATTGAGTTCCGAAATGGGATGTTAAATGTGTCCCCCATTGGAAGAAGCTGCAGCCAGGAAGAACGGCTTGAGTTCTATGAACTTGATAAAGTGAGTTACAACTCTTGAAAAATACCCAGCTCTCCTGGAGGAAGCAGTTATGGCCAGGTTATGATTTTTTAAAAAACTTTTATAATTTGTGCAATTTTTTTCATTTGAATCCTTTTTATGTGGTTTAACTGAGTTCCTCATTCTGATCTCAGGCAATAGACAATTTTTTTTTTGTTGCAATAGCAACGATTACTTGCAGAAAGGTGGCTTTGGCTCTTGTCTTTAATCCAATAACCAGAGTACTGAACATCCTGCTTCTATACATGGGGTTCCTGAAAAACCCTGTCCTAGGTAAAGCCATAATTTCTTGGTGTGCTCTTTAGTGTAACCATTCAAGTCAATAAAACCATTCTTTTTTTGAATATTTTTGGGGTGGTTTTGGGTTATCTTTTCATTGATAAATCAACACAGCATGTATGTAACTGATGTTTGGTTTTGTTTTCTTTTTTTCTTAACAGAAGGAGCATATACGAGAGAAATTTGTAGCTGATCTACAAAGAGAATTTGCAGGCAAAGGCCTCACATTTTCTATAGGTAATACCTTAAAAGAATGTATTTTAAAACATCAATTAGTTTAAATTTCATTTAAGTCATATTTTTTTATGGCTGTGACATCCCATCTCATTTGTGTGACAGGTCTCTCTGGGGGTGGCTGCAGGCAAGACTGAGCCTCTTTTTTCCTCTCAGGCTTTTATTGGGACATTTTAATTGAAATCCATCAACAAAGAGAACTTCATTTCTTGTCATCAATTCATTGTCCTTTAATGTCAGTTGTGTGACTGATTCTGCTCATTTTGGAGCATATTACATGCTTCTGGTTAGTCAGAGTTGTTTCTGTGAATCAGCCTTGATCAAAACTACTCCCTCAGTGCTGTTCCAGTTGTCCTTGGTTCTTCAGCTATACCTGCATTGTGTGGGAGGAAGGAGAGAATACAAAAGCAAGTGCAAGCTTAAGGAAAAAAATTATAATAAGGGGAAATTAATTTCTTATACTTTTATTTCTTTTTTACCTTCTCCCCTAATATACCACCACATTCCTGCCTTTCATTACTTTTCAGAATTGCAAAGTATGTTGCCATTAGTGCTGAAGCACTGAGGCAAAAGTGAACTGCAGTATAGCTCTCCTCCCTCCTATCTGTTGTAAATGCCTTTTGGACACCTGCTTCAACTGGGAATCCTGCTCTTAGGTATTGGTGAAGGCCAAGGGCTCAGAACTAGAGCAGTTGTTGTCCTGTTAGGGTGTGCTAAAAAGGCTGATTTCTTCCCTTTCCTGCTCTGAAAGCCTTAGAAAGTCTTTTGCCTATGATTTTATGGCTGTTCATACACCAGTGGCTGTGTTCATTTGTGTCCTTTCTTTCTGAAAGTAAAGAGGTTAAATGTAAATATTTTTAAAGGTTCACTTGGAGAGCAGTGAGTATTTGGGAACATGCTCAGACTTCCATATTTGTTGAATGGGTAAATAATCTTTTCTGAATCACAACTGTAATAACTGTAGCTAAATACACTTTCTGTACTTGCAGGGCTTAACTCCAGGGTCTCATAACATTTCTGTGCCTTCTGCAAAGCTCCCTCTGCCTAAAGTCTTACCCAGTTTAGGGTTTATTTCACTTCCTCTCCCTTCAGAAATATGTTCTTAAAATGGAATAAATCTTGGTTCCTCTCTCTCCTAGGAGGGCAGATAAGCATCGATGTGTTCCCAGATGGCTGGGATAAAAGGTACTGCTTAGGAATTGTTGCCAAGGATGGATACAAGACTATTTATTTCTTTGGAGACAAGACCATGCCAGTGAGTACATTAGTTTGTTATATTAATTTGAGAGCTGCTGTGTTGTAAACCACAAGGATTGTAGGTTCTGACCTCATAACCTTAGTCCTGACAGGAGCTGAAGTCAGGATGTAAATGTGTGTCCACGTTTACCTGGCTGAGGCTGGGAAGTTTTCCTTCTGTTTCCTGAACTGAACACAGGGTTCTTGACTTAACAGAGGTTGTTTTAAAACTGAACTGCTGTAATTCTGTTAAACACCTAGGTGATGTGAATGTGTGAAACTGGTTGTCCTTCTTGGTTAGATTGATGCTTCTTGTTGGCTGGTATTTATTTCCTGTCTTATTTAACACTGTGCCTTTGCTCACCCTGGGGAACTGAACATGGTCCCTGTCCCTCATCACGGGGCAGAGCTCTGCAGGGCAATTCAGAGGCTTTTAAAAATCCTGAACAGAGACCTGACAAGAGCTTGTGAGGGCACTGGCAAGCACAAGGACTTGGATGAAATTAAAGCTGTCTGAATATGGCCAAGGGACAGTGCCTGGCTAAGTTTTTTAAGAAAAAGCTTAATTTTATAAGAACTCACAGTTATAAAACTCTAAGTTACAAAGAACTTTATAAATTTTAAAAGGTGAAGTTTTATAAGAAAAAGACAAGCTTGAAATTAAAGGTTTTTTCCCCTGACATCAGCTGCAAAAGTAATCACCTGTCCCTGTGGCACAGAGTTTACAGACAGTTCATTTTAAACCCTCTAAGTGGCAGTGCAGCATTTCCAGAGTGTTGAAGAACTAAGAGCTGCTGCTGAGCCTGCAAAAGCAGTGTGGCAAACAGAAATTTGGGAATGAAGCTGTGAAATTTTGGGGATCTGTGCTCATACAGTGGCAGTACTGTTGTACCCTGAGCCTCATCACTGCAGGCCCTTGGAAAAAGTCCAGTCTTTCCCTGTTTCCCTTCCTGTGTCCCTTTTTGTGACTATGCTTCATGTTAAATAAAATTAAATCCTCTTCTGCTTCCAGGGAGGGAATGACTATGAAATTTTCACAGACTCCAGAACAGAAGGCCACAGTGTCACATCCCCACAGGATACAAGAAGAATCTGTGAAGAGCTATTTTTTAAATAAAAGACTTGGAATTCACACTTCCAAGACAGTTAAAACAGCAGAATAACTTGAAACATCATCTTCATTCTGTATTGGTTTTTTGTAATTGGTCATGAGCAGCAGGTGCTTTGCAGGTCAGTCATTACTGAGGGGGAATATTTTAATTGCAGACTCCTTGCTGACTGGGGGAACACAGCAGAGCTCATCTAGCACCATCCTTTCAGTTCCCAGTCACATAAGTACTTTGTTTTCTTTCTCTTTGGTTGTGGTGTTTGGGTTGGGTTATATTTTGGGTCGGTTTTTAACATACCTGTAAATTTCCTTAACTAATTAATTACAATTTAGGTGGGGAAGGGGAGGCATAATGTGCCTCTAACTGATTCATGATCTCAAAATTGGCCTGCTGGGCTTTATCCCTAGTTTTTTATATTGAGGCTGCTTTTTAAAAGATGCATTTCGTTTTTTTTAAATACTTACCTTGTGCTATATGAATTAATGTGAATTATAAGACAGTTGGGATTTTCTTATCTAAAACTGAAGGATGAGTAGAAGGGAAAGGTTTTACTGGTGCCAAAGTTCCCTCCTCAGGGTGGATGTGGTGCCAGGCATGGTCAGGACACGGTACCTAAACTCTTTGCAGACCAAATCTAAAAAATCATTTGTAAAAATTAATTAAAATAACTTCAGCACATTATCAAAGTCTCTTTCTGTCACTTTCTGATCATATTCTGAGATTCCTGGTTAAGGAATTAAGGGTAGGTGAGATTTTTCATACTACAAAAATGACCTAAATTATGTTTCTATTAAAATGCTAGTCAATACCTGACACTCTGTGTAACTGTTAATATTACTTTTCTCATCTGGCATTAGGAAAGTAATCTTGAGTATGAACGGTTTGATTTAGTAAAGGAGAATAAAATCTCATTTTATCATGAAAAAATACTGTTTCAATTTCTCATCCTGGCAAATAAAATACTTTAAGCAGACCTGACCTGTTCCATGCTGCCTGTCTGTACAAAGAAATGAGTGACTTGAATCCTTCCAGTTCCAGGTTCCTGTGATGCTTGCACAGTGAAAAAGCAGAGAATAGAATCTTTGTGTACCAGCCGAAATCCCCAAAAGAGCTTACAAAAAAAGGAGGGGGAGCTGTAATGCACCTCCTGCACCAAAACTGGTTTGTCTTCTAGCACACTTCTTCCCTAGAGTAATTCCTGTGTCAGTGGGAGCAGCCCTGGAGTAGGGATCTCTTCAGGGCAGTTTAGGAGCTGCTGCTTTGTGTGCACATGTCCTGTGTCTGATGCCGTGGTTATGTTACTGCAGGGCTGTTTCCAGCCCCAAACACAGCATTTCTGGCTGCTCTGTCTTAGGAGCCTCCTCTGACATGTCCTGGCCTTATTATTTCCTAATTGTTCTGGTAATTGCAGTCAGTTGGTGAGAAAACATTTCCTTAAATAAAACTAAATGTCACCACACAGGGGTGCATTCTCCTCTTTAATCCTGATCCTCTTCAGCACCAGCTAACCAGGGAGCAGACTGAAAACACATTCAAGCACTGAAATGGTTGCATTTATTGTAAAGAAAGCAAGGGGTGAGATTCCAACGAGCTGCACAGTGATAAACTCACCACTACCAAGTCTTATGGGTCATAGAAAACAAAACCAAACCCAAACCCCACTATAATATGGCACAACACAGGCACAGCTAAGGGAAAACGAGCCAGCAGAGCAGTTCCTGAGCCCACAGCCCTGTGCTGTCCCCAGGTCACAGCTGGGAACTGATCAGCTGCTGTGACAGGCTCGGGACATGTCCTGACAGCGAGCACCTCGTGGTGAAGCTCCAAATACACAACTGAAGGTACACTCTTCCATACAACTAACAACAGGTGTGCCTTTTTTTTTTTAATATTTTTATTTGCAAAGTCAATAAAAATCCACTGTTAGGAATGTAACAGAGAAAAATGCTTCATTTGAAAAAACAGATGTGGAAGGCAAAAAGGAACAAAACCAATTTAGTAGCACTACAACTACATGAAGAGTCTGGGGAAGGGTGGCCCTATCACATCCTACCAAGCAAGTTTGCCAGGGAAACAGGTGCAGAATGTACTTCCCCAAGGCAGCTGAGGCTGCTGAGTAACTCACAGGATTTAATGCACAGTCACAGGGCAGCACACACCTGCTGGGCAGCAGGGCGGGTGTCCTGCCCGCCCACAGCACTCAGCTGTGTGCACTCTGAAAGGCAAACCTTCAGCCTTGTCAAAATTCAGACACATCAGAGGCTATGAAGTATCCACTATTCTACACTTTTCTACAACTTACCTTGAAGCAAATTTAAATTTGGGATGGGATTTTTTTTTTTTTTTAATACTGGCCTATAAAATCTGTTGCTAATCAACCATCAAGGCACCTAAATAAATTCACAAACAACCCCAGCTCTACCAGCACGACACAGCTTCCACTCCTGTGCAGCCACACCGTTCGCAGTGGTGCACACGGTGGGCACTGGAGCATAACCACCTGATGGAGATTTTCCACCCTGTGGCAGCTGCTGTGTTTGTGAACTTCCTTCCATGAGGAAAACAAACCAGCAGTGAACACCTCTGTGTCTCCAGCCAAGGCATTCAGGCACTGTTAGCAGCAGTGAAGGTGCTGCAGCCCAGGGGAACACGGGGCTCACACAACGCCCAGGGCTCGGCTGTGCTTCCCCATCTGCTCTGGAGAGCTCTCCTTGAAACCTCTCCCCCCTTCCCCTGGGCATTTCCTGGAATCGGTTCACAAGATAAAAGAAAACCCAAACCTCCCCTCCTCCACCAAGCACACAAACTAGGTCTCTTTAAACACATTTCTTGTAAACACATTAGGCTAGATTTTTTTCATTAGCATTTGAATTGCCTTTTCNTTTTAATGTTTCTTTTTTTTTTTTTTTTTTTAAGATCAGGCCAGCTGTAAAAATTTGTAATTTCGGCCTGCTTCTGCTTTATTGACAATGCAGTATTTCCTCACACACAATATTCTTCAGCCAGGTCCCTGGTGTTGAGCAGAGCCCACACCAGCAGCAGCACTCCCAGGGGACACTCAGGAGCTGATGATGTGCCCCGACCACGTCTCGTGCTTGGTGCCAGGGGCCAGGTGAGTGATCACCACCTCCACTGCCTGCAGCTTCTCGTTCTTGGGAGGGATGGTGCACATCTTGTAGGTGACCTCGTCGCCTGCCACGGGAACATACTCGCCTTCAATGCTGTGGAGGGAAGCTCCAGTCAGTCATCAATCACATCAACACTCGTTCTCTTCTGCAGTTTACGGAAATTTTTATCGTAATTATTATCCTAAAAGCTCAAAGTCCTTCAGGGATTTTATGGAGCTTGTCATCCATCAAAGTGTGAGGTTGATTTTGGTTGTCTTGCAGTGAAATCCTATTAAAATACTATAAACACCACCATCGCCCTAAAAAACCTACCAACAAAAACAGTACAAAATAAAAACCAGAAAAGCCCACAAAAATCCCCACTGTAATATGCCCTAAAGAATACTCAGGTGAGCCCAGGCTCGGACTGAGAACTGTGCACCAACACCTCACTTGGAACAGCACTAGAGGGCAGGGCTGCCACTGGCTGCCACTTACTTTGGGGATATGGTTTTTAAACTAAAGTTGATCTCTTTGTTTGGTTTCCTCCCCCTTCTCACTTAAGCTTTTGAAGTTTGAGTTTGGGTTTTTTTTTTCCTTTTTTCTTAAAAAGAATTGTACCACGTAATGGCAAGATTTTACCTTTAGGTTACTCCACCATAACACAGTTTGTGGTATGAAAAAAAGAAAAAGTAGCCCAAGTGAGATATAAGTGAGATATGGTGTCAAATATTTCAAAATTCCTTGCTGTGAGAAAAGAGAGTTCTGCCATCCTGATGTGCTGGCCTGCAGAAACACTCATCCAGCCCTCAGGGAGGTTTCCAGGAGCTCCTACCTGGCCTCCCCAGAGTGATGCAGGGGATGCTGGAAGACCTGTGCTGTGCATTTGCTGCTGCACCTGAGCCCGTGCTTGGAATCAGTGGGAGATGCCAAAAGGGCTTCACCTTCTGCTCAGAGCAAGGAGCTGATGGAACAGAGAACTGCAGAGTGGAACAGCTCTCCTCACCTCCACCCCTGTGTTTGAGCTCAGAGTAGTGCAATAAAAATCCCAGCATGTGCCAGGGGATTCCTCCATCCTGCATTGCCATGAGGCTCTGACAGTACAGGAGATGCTACTTCACCTTTCTTTAAATACACCCAGAGCAGCCCATGCTCAGCTTCCCCTGCCCTGCAGCCTAGGCTGCAGATCTCCCATTGAAGGTTTCCAGTGTTTCTCAGCAGTATCTGGATTTGGGAACAGATGAACACTAATAACAAATTCTACTGGATGCCTAATTGGTGTCATTTGCTTGTGAACTCCTGTTACACTGGAGGCAAGATTTGGCTTCAGGAAAGGAAAAATAGTGGTCTAGGTCAGAAGTTTGTAGTGCACCACTGAGTTTGGTATTTCCCTTCTCTGAGAGCACACTGGGGGCATGCTCACCCCACCCAGGAATTTTACCCCATGTTTCTGTTCATAGCAGGGATCTCAGATTTTAGCAGTGCCCTTTACACCTACTCTCATTTTGTGACCCATTATTCTTAGGGCTTTTCTATTGCAGGAAAGGCTGGCAGGACTGATAGGAGGCAAATAAGTGGCCCTTACTGCCACTTCTAACCTCACATCAGAGTGTGCTTCTCCTCAGAGCTCTGCAAAACTTCTTCAGCTTCATCTCCAGCACTGCCTCTCCCCAGCCCTTTCCCCTTTGAGGGCTCCTGCCTGACTCCTGCCCTGCAAGTGCTGCTCAGGGAGCTGGTGCCAGGCTGTGGTGAAGCAGGAGCAGCCCATACCCAGGGACAGGACAGGGTAACCAGGCATGTACAAGGGAAGCTAAAAATGACCCATAAATCAAAATTTCTCCCATGGGAAATTCAAAAGAAAAGTCATTGTTTGCTAACTGATTGTACCAACATGATATTGAAAATGCTCCTGCATCTGAATATGAATCTAAAAACTGCTATGAGGAGTTAAAGGCATTCCCAAGGCTTGTGGCTTGAAATGCATGTCCTTCAAACTGTATTTCCCTGGAAATACCTCTGCTCCAGAGCTGCCTGTGACTGTGGCAGTCAGACCCAGAAGGGCATGTCCTAAGCTGAACCCTTCAGAGCAGTGCCTGGGAAAATGGGAGTAAATTGAAGGCAGAAGAAATATTTACAGAAAAATCAAGATAAAGCCTCCTTCATCAGCCCTGACAGCCCTTTCCAACCCACGCAGGCTGATCCGACTGACCTTCATTTGCTTCCAAAGCCTGCAGGCCATGCTGTCAGCCCAGCCCTGTATCACCTTTGTGTGGCTGTCCTCTCCAGTTACCACCTCCATTTGTACCCCACTTCCCACAGGTTTAAGATCCTTTCAGGTGTGAAGGGACTGCACACCCAACCCTTGCTGTCCTCCCAGGAGCAGAAACTAATTTACCTTTCCTAATGCCAAAGGAATTTGCTGCCAATGACCCAGAAGTTTACCCTGACTTTGTGAAACAGCAGTTTTCCAGCAAGGATGTACTGGAGCCTGATGATGAAATATGAAGCCCCAAGAAGAGACACAGGAAAGGGTTGAAAGGGTCAAACCACAAACGAAAATAGGAATGGCGTATAAAAAAAAAAAAAGACATCACCCTTCCTACTTGAACCTCTTGAATCTTGAGGAACCTCGATCCTTTGTTGCCAAAACCAATTATTTCTATAGAGCTAAAGCCACTAAAAGTAAAGCAGCATCTCCCCTTGGCGTTGCAGGCAGCCAGTGCAGAGCCCCAGGCCCTGCAGGGAGCAGGAACACGTCACCACTGTGCAGCCACCCAGCAAACGGATGCCCTGCCCAGGAAGGGACCTCAGGTTTGCCTGAAACCTTTCTTTTTTTAACAAACAGGAACCTTATGTGTTTCTTAAAAGGCCCTGTAAAACAGGATGAGCCATGGTTAGCAAAATAAATGTTTGAAATCTGCAAAAGTAGGCAGATATGGTTAAGTGGATTTGCAGTCTCCTGGAGCAACAATACACAAAAGTTTTAAGCTCCTGAAAAATGGAGATAAATTAGGCACCACTTCAATCTTCAAAATCAAGTGAGGAAGAAATACAGCTCGAGCATTAAAAAAGATGGGTGTTTTGCTGGGGTATGTTTTGTTTAAAATTGAAATGTGCATTTGTACCTGGACAGGTTCTGGTAAGATGCGTGCTGCAGGTACACTGGTAACAAAGTCATTCTGGTTTTCCAAGAAATAAGACCAAGAGAATCAGTAGACACACAACATGCCTAATGTACAACAGGCTGCAGCCAGGGAGAGGAGAAGCAAAGGCCCCGAGTGCAGGACACACACAGCTGTCACTGAAAGCCACCACGGCCCTCAGCCCTGACTGTTTGGGGCACTGTCAGTGCAGCCCCTGGCCTGCCAAGGATAAAGAAAAAAACCAAAATATTTGTTGACCCACATTTCTTATGCTGAACCATGAAGTTAAATACTCGTGTTCCTTCTACTGAACAGATCAGATTATCCCCAGAATCTGCAGAGCTCTAAGCATTACCCAGAAAAGTGCACTTTTCTCTGCTAGAGAGCATTTCTTGCAGGGCTGAGCATTATGCTGACAGCATCAGATCCTTTCTTGGTTTCATTACTTATCCAAGCTGACACTACAAGTGACTGGAGCTTGTGATAAAACCTCATTCAACCCCAGCACAGCTTCATCTGATCCCTCGTTCGTTTTCTTTCCTTGCTTGTGGAGGTGACCCTACCCCGCCAAGGCCAGCCCTGTCCCTCACACAGATGTGGACAAAGGTTGTGGCCTCACAAACGTCTCCAATTTCATTTTCTGCTTTTGGCCTTGAAACTTTTCTCCCACAGATCAGATATTCTTCTCTCTCCTGCAGTTTTGTGATCGCTGGTTGTCCCTGGTACCTAACAAATATGGGATCATTAGCTCATTGCCCCCAGGGCACATGACAAGCAAAGGACAAAGGTCCTGGTCTGCAGCCTGAAGAGACCTGTGAGTGAACAGTGTCCCCTGAGCAGTGTTTGCCACCAAAAGCTGCTTCTGGGACAGACACAGACTTACTCCAGCCCTGCTGTCACTACCTTTGGTGCTTGGAAGCAGAAACAAACAACACCCAGACTGTGCAGTGCTTCTGGTGGCATCAAGAAAGAGCAATATGATGGCACTTGGGAAGTGATGAGAGGGTGGCACTGGAGGCAGAGCCCTCCACAGAGCTGGGGGAAGATCCTCCAGCAGGAAGCAACTGCCTTAAGCACTGAAGGAAATTAACTGGAAAAGATCAGAGAGAGTAAACAGAGTTCTTGGAACAGATTCAGCCTACAACAGACATTCTGTAAACAATGGAAGTTACCTGGAAAATTTGGTAAAGGAAGTTAAATGTGGAATTTTGATGTTACATATTGATTAAATAACTTTAGATCTGTATTTTTTACTTTTACCCTAAATATATATTAAATGTTGATCTAGAGGAAGATGGAGATTTCCACTGCTATTTGAGATATTGGAGTGCACTTTCAATTCAAAACAATGAATACTTACATACCCAGGAATCTTATGACACTTCAACAACTTCAAATTCAAGCTAAAAATAGGAAATGCTTCCCTGATGTTAGAGTCAGAGTGAGACACAATAGAGTGAGTTTTAGATTATCCAGCAACTCCCATTTCCCAGCTCAGCGCCAGTCTGGTATGGTGGAGCATTTTACCCTTCACTATTTTTAGGAAACTGGGAGGTTATTAGGAAATTACCTAAATAAGGAATGTTCTAGTTCTTCCTTCTCACAGCTGCTATTCATATTCCAGGGCTCTAGTTAAACCTCTTGGGACAAAGACTGAGTCACGTGGAAACATTTTGGAACAAGAGTTTTCAGCGAATTCCGAGCCTTGCTGGTCACCAAGCCTGCCTTGAATCACACCATGGAGCACTTCCACGGGTCAGTGCCTCTGTTACCTCGTGGGCTTCTTAAAGTTCCTTTAACACCTCAGCGTTTGTCTCAAGAAACCTGAGGGTTTTTAACAGCAAGATATAACAGAATAATGAACCATTGTGAGTTACTAATCCCAATTGCATTCCCTGTGCCAGCCAACGGCCCCAGCACCACCAGCAAAGCCAGCAGTGACCTTGTGGAGCTGGCAGGGCTGCCTCTCCCCACCAGGCACACTCCTGACTGGGACAGACAAGTGTAAAGAGGCCCAGGCACTGCAGATTCCCAGGGGTTCATATCCAGGGTCTCTGCTCCAAGATTTCCCTGGTCCCTGTGCTGTTGCAGAGAAAACTTCCCAGCAGCTGCACTTCCCTCCCAGTGCAGTGTGGATGCTTGCCCAGCTCTCCACTGGGTCAGGGTGTTTGGATCCCCATTCAGGGATAGTTATGGCTCCATATCTGCTTCCAGCAGCCAATTCAAGCCCAGGCAGCACAGCACACTCCATGAGAAAGGAACAGGAGAGGGCTTTCCAAGGATGCCTATGTGGGCTCAAAGACAAGGAAGATGCCTGTTCCTGCAAACAGCCAGCCTGGATCCTGTCACAATCCCACCTACTGTGTGCATCTGGAAACCAAAGCCCAGGGCAGCTCTCACCGAGCACAAAGAGCGCCCATCCTCATCCAGCCCCACTGCAGTGCCCACTGCCTGGCTGGCAGAGTGCCAGCCTTGGCTCTGACCAAAACTCTATTGCACTTTGTATCATTGAGAGAACATTCTGGGAGGGCTTAGCTGCAGTAATGACCACAGCAACCTGACTCTCCTGCATGCACCACTGCAATGTGAGTTTTCTGAGCCAACGCGGGGGGTGGAGAACCCTTAAGAAAAAGATTATCCACGTTCTATTCATTTCCAAACCCCTCTTAAGAAAGATCTGGAATTCTGCTGCCTCTCCTTCCTGCGCCAGATTATTTCAGACACTTCAACAGATGCAGCAAAGCACCAGAAAGGGAGCACATCAGGAAGGACGTGTGCTGTCCAAAGCAAGTAAGTCATCCAGTATTTTGAAGGCAATCAGAAAGCTGAGATTTGGCTTCCCAGCACCCCCAGAACAGTTGGCTGCAGTCAGCAGAAGCTATTTTCCTGGTAGTTCACAGAAAAGTCAGAGAGGCCACAGAAGTTTGTTCTCTGAGCTCAGATTCAGCTCTCAGATCATTTAGAATTACCAGGTAATTTCCAACCCATATTGTTCCACTCCACCAGAGGAACAGCACCACAGAGAAGCCAGGAGATGTGGCATTAATGCTCTGCATCAAACAGTGATCTGGCAGAAAACCAGAGCAAAGGAATGAGCATGGAAAGATGATCTCTCTGAGGACACAGATAGCTCAGAACCAGCTCCTCAGAGCAGCAGGGACAGAGCTGGGTGTTCCCTGCAGGAAGATGCAGCTGCCAGAGCATCTCCAGCACAGCCGGCAGCTGGAATGCAACAGCAGAGAGGGACCACCCAACCTGGGAGCCCAGTGAGAGCCCTCAGCACTGCTGAGTTACAGGCACTGCAGGCACAACCTGAGATCACACCACAATGCACAAGCAAAGCACAGCAAGCTCAGGATCGCCCTGGAGGCCCAGGGGTGCTGTGTGTCAGTGTCCCTGGGGGATCAGCATCAATTCTCCAGAGCCATCATCATGCACGGGGTCAATCCAGCCTGAAGGACAGCCTGAAGGCCTCTCTGCAATGCAGCATTTCCCCCTTCAGAGCCAAGTGCTGGCAAACTGCAGAAAACCCAAAAGCACTGCACGTTTTTTCTCTTTCAATAAATATGCTGCTTTTGCAAAATAAAATCCTTAAAAAAGCTGAGAGTGTGGTCATTCATCCGTCACAGCTCTCTGGTGAGCCACCTCCTTGCCTTGCCCTTGCAGGTACACAGGCTTCAGGCCAAATCCCAGAGAGATGCAAGAGCCTGGAGCACAAACCAGTCTCCACCAGGTGCCCACTCCCAAAGGCACTGGGGAGCAGGAGAGTGGGTGCAGTGCTCTAATACACATCTGATCTGTTCTCCACCCCACCTCCCCCATGCCCTGGTGCCCTCAGCAGCCCAGCTGGGAAGGGAAGCTGATGTGAACCTGTCTGTACAGGCAGCACAGGGCAGGGGACACCCACAGCCAGCACTGCAGGGAGTCCCTGCCTGCTCCCTGGGAACACCCACAGCTACAGGTGGAACAGCAAGGGAGTGAGAGGGAGGCCACCAGAGCTACTGCATGTCAGTGACAACCACAGCAGGGAGCATCTGGGAGAGCTGACTGACCCCCAGGATGGAACACGAGCCAAGGAGGTGACATAGAGGAGCATAAAGCTCTCACACTGATGCTGTAACACCACCATCAATTTGGTGACACTGCCAACAATTTGGTGGCACCTTAAGGTGATTTGGTGGATCACCTTACAGGCTAGTGGAAATGGAAGCATTAACAATACATGTCACTATTAAAAATGTAATTATGGGCTTTTAAAAAATTTCACTCCAGGCAAACGAATTTGCTTTGCTTCCTGCTTTCCAGAGATGTTATCTGGAATTACTCTCTCAGCAACTCCTCTGCCTCCATGCTTGCCAGCTCTAGGGTTTTATATTCACTACAGCAAGCACATTTTGTGGTTGTTCTAGAGAGGGGTGAAGTATGAACCTGAGAAAAACAGAACCTCATCACACCCAAAGAACCACGACATTTTCCTAGCACAACCATTTATACCAGCTTGAGAACTGTCTCCAGTGAGCACAAGGAAGCAGAACTCACTTGTGCCCAATCGGTTAAAAAGAAGTGGCTCCACACAAGTGCTATCAAACACCAAAACAAATCATCTCTGCAGCCTTCAGAGACACTCATTAAAACAAAGCCAGGCAGAAAAAAGCACCTTTCAAAACCTGCATTTCAAACTGGTGTGTGAAGTGTTTCTTACACTGATGGTACGAAACTGATGTGGGCAGTGGCTGGTACAGCTGATGGCTGTGCTGCCATCGGCCAGACCCTGACAGGCCAGAGAACTGGGCACAGAGCAGCCCCACGAGGTTCAGCAAGGGCAAGTGTAGGGTCCTGCACCTGGGGAGGGATAACCCCAAGCACCAGAGCAGGCTGGGGCTGAGCCACTGCAGAGCAGCTCTGCAGAGAAGCACCTCGGGGTATGCTGGGTGACAAGCTGACCGTGAGCCAGCAGCGAGCCCCGGGGGCCAGGAGGGCCAGTGGGACCTGGGATGCGCTGGGAACAGCGTGGCCAGCAGGTCAGGGAGCTGACCCTGCCCCCTGCTCAGCCCCAGGGAGGCACATCTGCAGTGCTTGGTCCAGCGCTGGGCTCCTCAGGACAAGAACCACAAGGAGCTACCAGAGAAGGTGAGGGGTCTGGAGCATCTCTGATGAGCTGGGCCTGGTGAGTCTGGAGAAGAGAAGACTGAGAGGGGATCTCATCATATGCATTTCATTATCTCAAAGGCAGATGCCAAGAGGATGGTGCCAGACTTTTCTCAGCAGTGCCCAGCAACAGGACGAGGAAAAATGGCCATAAACTAAAACACAGCAAGTTCCACCTCATCATGAGGAAGAAATTCTTTATGTTGAAGGTGACTGGAACAGGCTGCCCAAGCAGGGGTGAACTCTCCCTCTCTGGAGATATTCCAAACCCACCTGGATGTGTTCCTGTGTGTAACACACTGCTCTGGGTGACCCTGCCTTGGCAGGACTGGATGATCTCCAGAGGTTCCTTCCAACCCTAACAGGTCTGGGATCCTGTATTTCTACCCACATCTCAAGTCCAACACAATAAAGGAGCTTTGTTGCAAGTTCCACTCCAAAGATGTCCACATTCGTGCATAGATATGCAGAAAATTTTGCAGACACCAAGTGAAGCTTTTGAATACCACATACATTTGACTTTAATTTTGGGCTAATGCTCCCTTACAGAAAGCAAATGCCATCCTAGCATTGTTATTATCTTACAAAAAATAAAGAAACTTACAGGAAACAGACATTCCATCTTATGGAAGATATTTTCACTAAAGTGTAACCTCACAGCTCCTCAAAGATTAGGGAAGAAAATAATTTAATTCCTAAAATTAAATGTTTATGTGGGAAATCATATTAATCTGCAAGATAGGCAGCTGGTCCCATTGCTTAAAACCTTCACTAATCATCACAGCTTAGTGATGAACACAGAGGAACAGTCTACCTTGGCGAATCCAAACTGGCATAACCATTTTATCCAAGTTCCTGAAATCCCAGCTTTTGGGGAGAACTGATTCAGGAGAAACAATCCGCTGTCATTTCACAAGTAGATGCCTATCCCACACTGAGGCAGCAAACAGACTAACATCTCTCTCACATTCAGATTTAACTGAATAAATAGGTAGAAAAGAATCACTTGATAAACATGAGGAGGATCTCAAAACTCACTCTGTGCAAACCAGAGTCACTGGAGTCCCCTGAGCCACAGGCCTGGTTACAGAATGCTGCTACAAAAAGCAATTCCCGTTAATAAAGAGCAATCTATCAAATTCACTGTGAAATAAACTGAAATGAAAGGCATTACTAATTAGTCCTTTCAGTGTTGCTTTGCATCAGAATTAAGGCAGTGATACCATCACCCTCCAGCACTAAAAGCTGTTTCCAACAACTCAAATATACTCCGAGTAATTAAAGAACACAATGTGCTGAAACCTTCAGTACTTCAATAATAGCACTTTTCACTAACAGGTTGAGGCAGAAACATCAGCTATTTTTGAACTGAAGCTCTGAGACAGTACCTACACATGAAACACTTAAAACAGTGGCCCATTCCTGGTACAACAGAAAAAATGCTGTTGACTTCAAGAGAGCAGAATTGACCTAGAGAAGCTGTAAAAACACAAAACACTTCAGTCCTACAAAACCCATATGAAGTAACCTTGCTAAGATGTTTCTGAAAGAGCAAGGCAAACAGTCTTGGAACGGATAAATAATTTCTACAGGAAGAAGGACGTCGTTTGCCTGCTGGGGAGATGGGAAGAGAAGGGAAGGTGAATTTGAAAGCCAAGTCAGTTGAACACCAGAAAGGACTCGGAGCCAGTCCTGTTCATGGCTGGAAGAGATTGCCTAGGGAGGCAGTGGATCCTCAGCACTGGCATTGCCAACCATGGGCTGGGAAAAGCATCTAGAAAGGCACACGTGGATGGGGTAGAGGAGGTCCCCTCCAGCCTTCTCCTGCTGCACTGCAGGGATACCACAGCATTCTGCAGCACAGCACACGGAGCCTGCTCCTGGTGTGAGCACTGAAATGACACTGCTGAAACAAAGAGAGCCAGCCTGGTCCCGTGGGGGGGCTGGGAAGCTGGGGGTCAGGCCAAGGGCTGTGCCTGAGGGCCAGGGCTCAGGCTGAGAGCTGTGTCTGAGGGCCAGGGCTCAGGCCAAGGGCTGTGCCTGAGGGCCAGGGCTCAGGCCAAGGGCTGTGTCTGAGGGCCACGGCTCAGGCTGAGAGCTGTGCCTGAGGGCCAGGACTCAGGCTGAGAGCTGTGTCTGAGGGCCAGGGCTCAGGCCAAGGGCTGTGCCTGAGGGCCAGGGCTCAGGCTGAGAGCTGTGCCTGAGGGCCAGGACTCAGGCTGAGAGCTGTGTCTGAGGGCCAGGGCTCAGGCCGAGAGCTGTGCCTGAGGGCCAGGGCTCAGGCCGAGAGCTGTGTCTGAGGGCCAGAGCCCATCACCCCTGCCCACAGAGCAGCTCTGCCCCTCTCAGCCGTGTCCTGCTCCAGCTCCCTCAGACTGGGGTGGTGCAGGGCACGGCTGGGGAGTGTGGTGGAGCAGAGAACCTCCCACGTCAGCAAAACAAACACACTGAAATACCTCGAGAAGTGTGGCTGCCCATAAACTTTACAGCCTTGGTGACTGGTGCGGTGGTGCCCTGGGATGGAGGGAGTGGGGACGGGGAGGGGAGGGCAGCACGGCACCTCCAGGGCACAGTTACTCAAATACAGCTCATCCATGGCTCCCACTCAGAGCAGCTCTAGAGCAGATGGGATCAATACTCCAACAGCACAGCCCACCAGGGGGGACTCCTGTCACAGGGGGCCTCGCTCAGAGCACCACAAATCGCAGCAGACAACATTATTTTCATAGTGTCACTTGGGACTTCAGCATAGGAGACATATGAGAGTCTTAAACATGGTAACAGAAAAACCATCACTGGAGTTTCTACTGATGGAAGGGGAATTGAGGGCAGGAACACCTTGTGCACCCTATATCCAGTTCTGGGTTTGGGCCTTTCGATGTTGATGTGTTGGGCCATAGGATACAAACCTGAAAGAGCAGTTCACACTTTATATAGACAAACAAAACAGCAACCCAAATCAAAAAGTAATCTCCAGAGTTTTAAAAGGATTAATTTCACATAAGTGAAGAAAATTTTACTGAACTAATTGGAAGAGAAAATGTACAGGGAAAAAAAACGGGACCGAAAATAGACAGTTCTTTAAAAGGAATTCATTAGAGGGCTGGAAATTCATGTTTCTGTGAAAAGGCTGTTGTAACTAAACCCCTGCTGATCAGTAACTGTATAGGTCAGACTAGATGTTCACAGTTAAATTTTTTTAATTGTGACATAGGAAATGCTATTTTTAAGTTATTCAGGAAAAGAGGAGAAATTGTGCATTTGCATTAGACAAAGGAAAAAGGAGCCATTGAATGTCACTTCCTTGGGTTGAACACAAGTCAGACCACTGAGCCTATCTGCACTCAAGAGCCCCAAAAAGCTTTGGTTTGTCAACGCCCGTCCTGCAGTAACATTCTAGAAACCTGGAGGAAAGCCAAGTGCTCCTTCTCCAAGGACACGTGCTACTGACACAACCAGGAAAGACAGCTGGGGCAACAGGAGTAGGTTTGGTAAGGCTTTTGTTGACTTACCACTGGATAACCACTCTGAACGACAAATTAGGATTATACAGCTTCAATACTGTGAACAATACGTAAAATAAAACTGGTGATAGATCTGGAAGAGGTCACTGGAGAACAAACATTGAGCAGTCTTAACACACACATCCAACACCGGTCAACATGTCAAACCAGGAACAAATATAAAAATTGCCCATTAAAGCTTGCAGATTAGCTAAGCCATAAAGACCAAGGACAGTGCAGGCAGGGGGTGTGCTCGGGGCTCCTGGGCAGGCAGGGGATCCTGGCCCAGTGGGATTGTGCTGCTCTGCAACCCAGCCAGAAGCAGCAGGTCCAGGAATCGGGAATGCCAACACGGCTGTCGGGAATGCCAGGCTGTATCTGGGACTGCACCAAACCTTGACACTGGAGAGGATGCTGAGGTCAGAGCAGGTTAGCAACTCTGCAAAGACTGGGGATAAAGGGCTAATGCGATTATGGGATGTACAGAAACAGAGCAGGACTCTGGAGGAGTTTTTATCTCCTTACACTGAACGTATGTTTACAGTGTATAGTCTTAAAATTATACTTAAATTCTTCAGTCTCTTTTCTAAGTATGCTGCAAAGACTGGTTTAGACTGGAGAAAAATTCTCAGCAAGGGACTTAAAAAGCTTTATCTGCTTAGTTTATCAAAAGGTAAATTCAGAGGGGGTGGTTCTCAGTGTGTTCTGGACAAAAAAGGCTGCGGTACTAATGAAGCCTTTAACAGAGAAAGCTTTAACTATAAACTGCTCACAACCTAAGCTAGATAAATTCAAGGAAGTAATAAAGTGTGACTTTTCTCAACAGTAAAGGCAATTAACCTTTAGTTTAATAATGATACAAGGAGTGCAAAGTAAAAGTAAAGAATTTTCAGTGTTATAAATTGTTACATTTAAACTAGACGTTGCATGGAGTATTTGCTTCAGGTAAATGCAAGTTTCTAGGTCTGGGCAAAACTGCGTAGCTTACTCTAAGAGATTTAAGGATCATCTTCTAGTTTTTAACTCAACAGATTTATAACAATACAGGAAAAGAACAGCATAATCTACTGCTGCCAGTAACATCTGCATAACCCCTCTGTGCTGGGGTAAGGGTGACAGATTAAACCAATCTCGTGTCTGGAACGTCAGAAGCGCTTGGCAGTGAAGGCGAGGCAGAGCTGCAGCCCTGCCTGGCCCCACACAGGACTCACTCAGAGATGTGCACGAAGATGTCGGGCCCTCCGTCCGCAGGGGTGATGAACCCGTGGCCTTTGGAGCGGCAGAAGCACTTGCAGACCCCTTTGTAGACGGGTCCCTCGGAGGCTCTCACCGTGCTGGGGAGGAAGCACAAGGAGCAGCTCAGTGCTGGCACACCCCGCTGTCACCACAGCAAGAGGGCTCAGTGGCCCACAGCCCCTGCCAGGAGCACACACTGCTCTGCAGGAAGCGCTCAGCACTCATTTCCACACACTGCACGTGTTCTGCCTGGGGGCTTTTGGAGGGACATGGAGATGGAGATGTTTGCTAGCACTATAATGCATCAGTTCCCATGTTGAATTGAACTGCTCCATCACTGCGACAAATTTTCCTGAATTTGAATCCATACTGAATGTAAGAATCTTCTGCCTGTGATGAGTTTCGGTGTTGCCCTGAGTTTTGCAGTCTTTCGATGTTTTCACTTTGTGATAAGACTTTCTCACGCACTTTCTGTAAACATACTCATGTTTTGTTAACTGTTCCTATTGTTTTCATTCTTTCTCCTGAGGCAGAGAAAGTTTGATGGACTGTTCAGTTGACCAGTGTGGTTGGAAGAGGTGGTAACCTCATCCTCCAATCCATGGTCATTCCTAGAAACATGGATATATGAGAGAAATAAACGGCCGCGGCTCTTTTTCCCTGGCTTGGCTTTGACCTGACTGATCTTGAGTCTGGAGTGCTTCTTTTGGTGTCCTGGAGCGACATTTGGGAGTACCAGTGTGCACCTCAGCGTTGTGCTTTCAGATTTCACAGGAAGTGTGAAGCCCAGCTGCAGTGCATAACAGCAAGACTCATGCCTGAACTCCTCCTCCACTGTCACAGGACCTGTATTTTAAGATGGGACACACTTGCAGAACAATTTTTGGGGTGGCTTACTGCCATCAGGAAAAACAACTTGCACGAATTGTGACCTGTCCTGAAAACTGTGTGGTTAAATCCTTTTCTCCATCAAATACACTGAGTGCAACCTCCAGGGATCCAAACTCAAACACTTCCATGAATTAAAACCAACTGTTTTAGACACATTATGGGGTTTACTCTGAGCAGTTGCTAGATCTGAACCTTCTTCATGCCATGAGTATCCAGCAGGTTGTTTCCATGTTAGAAGAGGATTTTGGTGCAGTTCTTCAAACACAATGACTGTGCTTCCACTTTGTTACGTGCATCATGGCAACTTGGACATCACTGTCCCAAATGTTTAAATTTTAATGAAGTCTAAATAAAATGGGTTTTAAAAAAATGGTAACAGCTTTGTAAAAAATTGTAAGCTTTGTTCCTTAAATCAAGCTAACAATAAAGAAGTGCAGTTGAAAATGCTAAAGAAAGAAATCTCCATTAAATCACTTCATTTCCAGCTCTATAAAGCTGTCAACACACCTGACCCCACAAATGCTTGTTACACAGAAAAGCACTCACTGTCCTGAACAAGCCATTAAAGTTCAATTGCATCTTTCAAAGAGATAAGGCACTGGGGGGGATGAGGCCCCCCACTTCCAGTGAACCAAAATTAAATAATCCCACTGAATAATAAACCACTGCCTGTCACATTCATCTCTTTATACAACTGCTCACCTAGAGCTCCTCTTGTTTAAAGAGGACACACACACACAAAAATTCAGAGCTATTTTGGTTTTCAGGGCAAACAAATACAGCTAGATTCCTACACTAATTAATGATTAAAGAACTGTGGAAGCCAAATAACAAATTCTTTCTTTTTGTAAGAACCAGACTAAGATTAACAGCTGAGAAGATTTACAAAGAGTTCATTATTAACACAGCACTGAAGCAAGCTAGCTTAGACTTGCTTTTCAAGGGCAACCCCAATTATTAAGTCAATTATGTTCCTTTTAGCAATCTACTTCCATCAGGAAGTTCAGGGCATTCAAAGGCTTTTGGAACTGACAACATAAAAACTTTTCTTCTGCTGCTCTTCTTTTTTGCCTCATTTTGAATTCAGAAGTAATAATAAGAAGCATCAGTGAGACTGTTATTATTTAAATCTGCATGGATAACTCTGGAAGAAAAGAGCTGGGTAACACTGCAAGAAGTAAAAAGGAAAAAGCACACCAACCACAGTAAGTGGCCCAAACCAGGCCGGCTGTGGGGCTGAGATCTGACTGCCACAGCGTTCATTCAGCACTGCCAGACCTTCCTTATACAGAAATAAAGGGCCATGGCAGAAGCTTCACATCATGCCCTGATTGAAAGGCTCTGAGATGAACAAAGAAGCCCACATTGCCTTCTGCAAGTCAGCCCCTCACTGGGAGCCCCTCACAGGCACTGGGGATTCTTTGCCATGGCCAAACCTTGCCCCACCATCCATCCCCTGCTGCTGCAGTGGGGAGGGGTCCCCTTGGGACAGGGCTCCCAGGAGCCTGCCCAGCACCACGGGGCCCCAGGAAAGCTCAGGGCAAGCCAGCTCTGCTGGAGGATCACTACCTCTAACAACTACAAACAGCAACAAGTATTATCTCCTTTCATGGAAAACCTCATACAAAAAACCTTAGAGAAAGAGATCAGGGTTCACACCCTGATAACCAGCATGTTCTCTTACAGGTCAATTTGAGCAATTTTAAGATGGAGATATGAAAGCTGAATAAGAAAAGGAAACAAGGAAACACTTTCCTCTGAAAAGTGATGGAGTAGTCCTAAAATGTAACTTTGATGATGTTAGCACAGGTGTCAAAAAACCTAAAACAGGAAACCCAAAACCTAAAACTTCCAGTGAGGTTTGGAGCAGTGCTTCAGGGGCAGTGAGAAGAGAGACCACGCCATAAAAAAAAATCTGGATCTGAGAAGGAAATACCAACAGGAACTGGTCCTGAAATCCACAACTCAATGTCTGAAGTAAAGCAAAGCTTCAGACGAGACCATCTACTTTGAAAAATCTTGGTGTATCCTCCCCTCCTTGTAACACGCAGGTCTTTGAACACCCTTTATTAAACAGCGCATTGAAAAACTACAGGATATTTGGACCAAAAGCCTAAAGGCAGCGGAATTTATTGGAGAGGCGTAACACAGCGAAGCATCTTCAGACACAGCAGCGCCAGCCCAGAGCTGCCTTTCCCTTTCAGGGGCTCCCCTGGGGCAGGAGGAGGCGGTACTCACGCGGAGAAGGTGCGGGTGCGGCGGGTGGGCAGCGGGCTGGGGATCAGGTACCCCCGCATGGGCGACGGCGAGCGCTCCCGGGGCCGCCGGCTCTCGGGCAGCTGCAGGGAGCCGGGCGAGGGGGGAGAGCCGGGGCACTGCTGCGAGGAGGATGAGGCGGGCTCAGCAGACATTCCTGAGGCCTGAGGAGAGCCTGGAGGAGAGAAGAGATCTGATTTAGGCCAAAATGGGAATTGTCATAAAAGTCACAAATTCTTGCAACGCTGATTTTGTAAGAACGTGACTCACTTCCTGCAGACGTACTCGCGGACGCACCAGAAGCTCCTGCTGTGTATCAGTGAGTTCATGTTTTGTAAGGTTTATTTATTTGTAAATGTCACAGCTTTTGTCAGCTGTACGGGGAAGCTCCACTGCAAACATTACTCCACAACCAACGCATTTGCTCACTCCTGCCTCGCTCACAGGCTCTTGAGGCACGGCTGAGCCCCAACACTTGGTCTTGGTGTGCCCCACACACCTCCCTGACTTTGCTGTGGCTTTGACCACAGCACAGAGGAGCTCCTGCATCTGCCCACAAACACACGTTACAAGAAAGAAGCCCTTGAAGAAGAAATGCTGAGATAAAGCTGCACCCCCACTGCTGCAGGTGGGGTTTGCAGTGTGATCACCGTGATAACTGCATTGCTGCTGCTGCTCACTTATTAACACAGCTCTGCCAGCTGTACCTTCAGCCTGACTGTGAGAAGAGAATCGTAGGAGTGCTCTTAATTCCCTTCAGACGGAGCCAGCCAGACTGCTGCTTTGCTCTGCCTGGGACAGGAACACAGGCACAGCTGGGAGGCACTGGCTGGCCCTGAGGGGGTGACCCCTCCTGCCTGGGGAGACCCAGCAATCCCCTTTGGGAGGTCTGAGTCTGCCACAACCTCCCAGCAACTAGGAAGCAATAGTCCACATCTTCATTCAGACCCCCAGCAGCCTCAGGTTTGCTCTTGTCCAGGTCCTACAGCAGGGGAGGGAGAAGATCCCCTTCTCAGCTCACCAACAGCAGTACCAGTCTGAGCACACAACAAGCAGAACTCCCAGAATCCATGCAAAGAGAAGGATCAGAAACAGCAGCACTTCTACACAGACAAATGCATGGCTTACAGGTGTAGCAGTGGCAGAAATAATCAGCATTGCTCTGATATTACAATGCAAGTCCCCAGCCACATTGGAAGGGGAAGATGATGTACAAAAATAACCAATAACCCACTACAGTCTTACTTAAGGAGACTAAAAATATCTGGTTATCTGGATGAGTTAGCATAAAATGTGGCTATCTGAGTCAAGAAAATATCATGAAGGCAAGGAAAGCTGCCTTTAAGACCAATAGTTTAACTGAACTGAAATCTCTCATATCCATTATGCACCCTCCTCTTGACACCCACACTCCCCAGCCCATGAATTATGGAGTGGATCCTTCACACGGCATTTGAAAGATGCAGCCTCCTTGTCAATGACAAATCCATATTATTTCTTCCCGAAAATAAAGACTAAAATTAAAAAGGCTTCTTAAGAATGAAGTCACCAGGGAACAAAGGCTTTTGTCTTTAATTGCTCAGGGTGCTGAGAAGATAGAAGTGAATAGTCATGTTCCCTCCTCTACCAGCTTGAGCTTTCCTCACTGTTCTCAAGAGCAACTCAGCTGAGAACAAAACCCCAGCTTTAGGGATGGCATTTCAAATATGGATGGCATCTGTCACCCATGAGCTAATGCCCTGCCCAGTGTCACAGCACAGAGTTCAGCTCAGACCAAGATGATAACACCAAAGGGTCGGGATTTTCCAAACTTCCTCCTCCCCAAAATAGACCTGCTGTGCTGGCTGGTACAGAGGAAGTCTCGATTTTCTAAAGGCCTCTCCTTTGGACACCTTGCTTTCAAGGAATGCATGTTTGACATGGCAGGACCATAGCCCTAGTAAGTCACAGGAAAAATAAGAGCAAACAATTAATTCTGATAACTCAGCACACATGGGCTGGCCTCTGCACAAGAGAAAATGCAGCTTTCAGAATCACACACTTTCTCTCCTCATCCAAATATAAACCAGCTTGTCAGGTGACAAGCAAAATGCAGAGTATTCACCCATCCACTGCAGTACAACCACAGAGTACTGCCCGTCCCCTTCCTCAAACAAGGCTAGAGAGGCAGGAGAATTTTCCCTCCTTTCTTTTAAACACAGACAAAACACAACAATATTTACAAATAAAAAAGACTAAATGGAGTTTGAAGTGAGCTACCATATGTTATTGTTCCCATTTATATTATTTTGGTGCCCTCTACTCCGTAAACATAAAATAAAACAGTGATGTAGAACATTCAGTACCATTCCTCTGCACAAATACCCTGTTTGTTCTCTGCCCATGGCCAAGGTAGATGAATAGCCTCGACTCTCATCATTTCTATTACATGAGCCCTACATCGTGCTCAGAGCTGGGGGAGAGCTGACCCAAACCCACACAGAGCTGGGTGAGGGCTGACCCAAACACACAGAGCTGGGGGAGAGCTAACACAAACACACACAGAGCTGGGGGAGAGCTAACACAAACACACACAGAGCTGGGGGAGAGCTAACACAAACACACACAGAGCTGGGGGAGAGCTAACACAAACACACACAGAGCTGGGGGAGAGCTAACACAAACACACACAGAGCTGGGGGAGAGCTAACACAAACACACACAGAGCTGGGGGAGAGCTAACACAAACACACACAGAGCTGGGGGAGAGCTAACACAAACACACACAGAGCTGGGGGAGAGCTAACACAAACACACACAGAGCTGGGGGAGAGCTAACACAAACACACACAGAGCTGGGGGAGAGCTAACACAAACACACACAGAGCTGGGGGAGAGCTAACACAAACACACACAGAGCTGGGGGAGAGCTAACACAAACACACACAGAGCTGGGGGAGAGCTAACACAAACACACACAGAGCTGGGGGAGAGCTAACACAAACACACACAGAGCTGGGGGAGAGCTAACACAAACACACACAGAGCTGGGGGAGAGCTAACACAAACACACACAGAGCTGGGGGAGAGCTAACACAAACACACACAGAGCTGGGGGAGAGCTAACACAAACACACACAGAGCTGGGGGAGAGCTAACACAAACACACACAGAGCTGGGGGAGAGCTAACACAAACACACACAGAGCTGGGGGAGAGCTAACACAAACACACACAGAGCTGGGGGAGAGCTAACACAAACACACACAGAGCTGGGGGAGAGCTGACCCAAACACAAACACACACCTGGAGGCAGCCAGAGGCAGCTATGCCCAACCTCTGCCCACCGCAGGCAGCGGGGCCAGTGTGGCACAGGGGATGCAGACCTGCAGCAAGGGGCAGCCTGTGCCCATGCTGCAGCTCGGTCTGTGTGGGCAATATGCTGCATCACTGCACAGGAGAGGGCACTGGCACATCCCTCTGCCTCTTGGGCTTCTCTGACAGTTGTAAAAATCAGGCACTGGGGGAAGGATTGGAGCCTGAAGGGCCAAGTTTTACCGTGTGTGTACAGCGGGATGTCAGCAGCTCCCGCCTCCTGTGACCCTCAGCAGACGATCATTTAATCTGGACCTTTACAAAGACAAAGGTGCAGCTAGGCTGTTTCAGTTCGTGCTGGTGTGGCCACTTCTTGGCGTTGTTCATGCAGGGATGCACCCATTTCCCCTGGCAGCCCTCCTGCAGGAGCACAGACACTCTCTGCACTTGCTGGAGGCCGGGCAGTGTTGACACAGGAAGCCTACAGCAAAAACTCAAAACAAAACAAAACCCACGCCCCAGCCCTCCCAGCCTCCTCCTCACAAATGCTTTGCCTTCCTAAGGCAGTTACCAGCAGTGCTCAGAGATGTTTTCCGGGTGTTATCCTGGGTTCTGAACCCACTCGCTGTAAATCCACAATGGCCCTGGGGACTCAGCCGCCTGCCAGCCCTTCCCCAGCACCCACAAATCCCTGCCTCTCCTTCTGACTCTGTCACCAGCTGAACAAACCCACTTCCCTACCTCTCTCAGAAGCCCACCACTTCCCAACCCACTTCCACTGGGTTTTCCCCTGTCCCTCCCCCCCAGGCACCACTCCCCACTGGGCCATGGGCAGCACAGCATCCCAAAAACCCAGGACAGCATCCCAAAAACCCCGGACAGCTCCACCTTCTCTTTCACCCTACACTCCGGGAACATCCCTCCATCCCCCTGTGCCTCGGGAAGGCAGCCAGCACTGCAGGAAGTGTGAGATCCCAGCCAGGCAGAGGCCAGGGACAGCACACACAGTATCTCTCTTCTGCTGGAGCCAGCAAAACATTTGCCTGCGGGTGTTTACAGAGTGAATGCAACATGACGTACGGTGGTGATGTTTTCTTTAGGAAACTCCAGCCACGTGCCACATTACCCTTAAACCTGCCCATATTTCAACATGCATCATTTGTCTTTCTCCAACGTGTTTTTTTAAATATTTATGTATAGGAACTAAACACCGAACTAAAATATAAATAAAATAAATTACAGTAGCATCACGGCAACAATAGACTGATTTAACATTTCAAAGCAAAAATACCTTTTTACCATACCTTTTTTAGAAAAATTGGCCAATGTGTGCAGAAAGAGACCCCAAAATGTCATCTGTAACAGGTGACCTACAAAGCACCTGTAACAAGTCAACTACAAAGAGCACAATACATGCAGGAGAAATTTCTGAAATTCTCCATGAAAAATAACTACAAAAAGCTATTGAAGTAATAAGGTTGGGGGTATATAAATGTCATCATAATTTCTCCATATATCTATATGTCCTATTTGTCTTTAAGTCTACCCCATACCTCTAGAAATACCCCAAAAATCGCAGGTTTGGGGAAGTTATCCATTCTGACCAGCACAACACTATCACAGAAATCTTGTCTCACTTTTTATTAATGTAAATGCCTGCAAATAGTCCAAATGGATATGGCAGGGCGACAGACTCCATGAAATCTCTCCATCTAGGAATGGTTTCTTTTTCACATAACAGACTGCAACACCTCCAGTGAACGGGCATGGAGCTCATCCCCAGGGAATGCTGCTCTGCATCCTTCAGTGCTCCAGCACGGAGAAAATGCTCTTTCTGGCCTCCTCAGTCTGGAAATGACCCTGTCTGAAGGAGCTGCTTTCAGATGGTACCACGATGCTCTGTGAACAGGACAGCAATGGCTACACTTTCCCGGAAAATGAGGTTTTTTCTCAGACAGAAAAAGTTCCCCAAGAGGAGCTGCTTTCAGATACAGATTCTGCAAGTTCTCTTTCATTTCAATCTCTAAAAGGAATCTGGAAAAGATGTCTAGAAGACATCTGAAAATTTGATTGTTTCCTGGGCTTTTCCAGGATTTAGAAACAACACCAGAAGCTCTTCTTTTTTTTTTTTAATTTTCTCTTTCAAGTGTCATGGTTTCCAAATTTATTCTGCGCAGCTGCATTACTTTCCTTCTCTAAGGAAGTTGTGCAGATAAACCCCTCAGCTTCACCTGCTTTTCTGCTGAGACCTAGAAAACCTCCACAGCAAGAAAACCCACAGCCCCTTGTGCCCATCTACTGAGAGAGTGAAGGCACCAGGACTCCCTGCTCGCTGCCCTGATGAAGGTGAGGTACTGAGGGTGTCCTACAGCAGCTCCCAGCTCCCTCTCCAAGGTGCCTGAGCACCAGCCACAGCACTGCTGCTACCTGCAGCTCTTCCCAAAGCCCTTTTTGGCACTGGGACCCCAATGCACACAGGGATCCCAGCCCTGTGAGCATCCCAGCACTGCCCCTGCACCCCGGAGTGAAGCACTTACAAAACACAAACAGTTACGAAACAGCAGCTTCCGAGAGCTTCCCCTTGCAGCTCGGTTTGCATGACTAACTTTCCACAATTAATACTGGTATTTCAATTAGCACTGAAACTCAGAGGAGTTGCAACATGCATGTGACATGTCACAGAGGATTACGGTATAAACATGACGCCCTTGGAGGCTGCAGAGGAGTGTCCACACACTGGGGTGATCTGGCAGGTCATGGAGACCAGGACATTGCCCAACCACATCCAGTAAAAGCCTAATTATAAGGTAAGCAAAATACAACAAGGAAAATTCCTACAGCCTGTCTGTGCGTACAAATTAATTTGGGTTAAAACTGGGTTTAGTTTGCAAACAGCAGCAGCTATTTCCAAGAGATCTCAGCACTGAACACCTTGTCCCCAAATGCTGGGGGTGCCCTTCTGCTCCTGCAGTGAGCAGTGTGCTGTGCCTGAAGGAAATGCTGCCCGGGCAGCAGGAACCCACCCTGCACAGCAGAGACCACGAGAGGGGTGGGCAGGAATTAAGTCATCAGCAGCCTATACAGCACTCTGATAGGGATGAGGACTTCCTACACTCCCGTATTTTCCACTGATCATGAAAGCTGACAGGTACACATAAAAAATCAAAAAAGGTTTAGGTTAAGGAAGTGAGTGGTTAGGCAAGTTAGGTACGTGTTTCAGCTGGTTTAGGATTATACTGAAGGATATATGGAGATACCCTGTGGCTCATTTCAACTAAAATACAGAGGAATCAGGATTCTCTCTTGCTGGAAATCCAGTATTTGCCATGGCTGATGATACATAAACTTGTTGCTCCAAACTGCCTGGACCAGAGCTAGGCAGGGTCCTCTGCTGTAAGTGACCACAGGAGCTGTAACCAGATGTGCTGCTGGCTGCCATGGGGACAGCACTCACCTGGCTTTGCTCAGAGTGTGCACAATAACATGAGAAGGACCAGGTTCCATCCTGCCTCTTGTAAAAAAGTACTTCAGTGGGAGCAGAGCACACCAGCAGCCAGTGCTGAGGTAACTTCCTCAGGACAGTGCTGGGAATGGCACGGAGCTGCCCCAAGACCAGCACACCTCTCTCCTAGAAGAAGTCCAAGCCTTCAGTCTGCTTACAAAATCTCACTTATCCAACTCCTTTTGTTTAAAGAACAGATTGCAAGAGGTAGAAAACTCTCCCCAGCTCATGGCGAGCCTGGACAAGCAGTGACAGGTCCCAGACAAGCATCGTCCTCTGGGAGCTCTTCCCAGGCAAGGATGAAGATGATGGTTGGAGATGATGGTTGGAGATGATGGTTGGAGATGATGGTGGTAATCAGGTGCAAGTGTTGCCCAGGTTCCTGTGCACCTACAGTATTGGCTAACATCATCAAGTATTTCAGTGCCAGCAGGAAGGGGGGTTCTCACCTGGGCAGGACACCACAGCCTGTCACCAACCAGGCAGGTGGCAGTGCCCAGGGGGATGAGCTGCTCCAGCGCTCCCTGTGCAGCTGATGCCCCCCAGCACATCCAGGGGGACTGAGCCAGCCCAGCCTGGGGTGTGATGCCCAGCATCTTGCCTTGCTTTTGGTCTGCCAGCTGCTCTCTGTGTGAGCTGCCAGCCCAGAGCCCCGGCTGTTTCTGTGGCAGCAGGGACACCGTGCCACAGCACTGCCCAGCTGCTCCCAAAGCCACTGCCAGCCATCCCCACCGTGCCAGAACCCAGGGCAGAAGCACAGACACCAACTCCCAAAAACCTGCCCCAATCCAAGGGCTCCTGCCCTGGAGCCAAGGACACAACAGGTCACCCCCAGGAGCTTGGTGGTGTCCCCAGATATGTCAGTCTTCACACAGCTGTGGTAAGGGGACGGGGAAGTGTGAATGGAGATCACAAAGGACCCTTGCAGTAAAATTGAGGAACATCAGGATGACTTTACTCAGTCCAAAACTGGCAGCCAGGTGTGGCTGCCTAGGTCAGAGTTAAATATCAGGTGAGTGCTCAGTGGTGCTCACTCTCAACACCTTTCCAGCATCCTTGAATAAATAAATGGCAAACTAAAGGTTGCATAGTGGTATTTAATAACCTCCTATGAGATTTTTCAGGCCCTTCCTGAGCTCATATAATCTTTTAACCTCTGCAGTATTCTGTGGCAAGCAGTCCCACAGCTTAACTGTCCAGGAAAAAAGCCTCCACTTATTTCTGTGAACAGAGAGGACAGGCCCTTTTCACAGGGCAATTAAGAAAGGACAGTGAGACCAAAAGGCAAAGCAAATTAGAAGAGGAGAGGGAAGGGCAAAGGAATATGTAAAGAAACAAATGGGAAAAAACATTAGCTCAGAAGAGCACACAAGAAAGGGTGTACGGACTTATTCAAAAACCAAACCTTAAATTTTCTAACAGAAGTGACATTAACGGGGTAGAGAGCAAGAGGAGTTACAAGTTGCTTGTGGTGTTCTTGCCCACCCACCCCCCCTTTAAATTTCCAAGTACAGACGAAAAACCTTACGCCTTTTTAAAACAAAGCACTCCCCAATTTGTCACTTGAATGGCTGCCATTACTCTTTCTTAGACAATAAACCCTACTAGTATCAAATATTTCTAAACATTTAGCCTTGTCAACAAGTCAGCTGGTTTGGGCCAGAAAGCAGATATTATCTATTCAGTGTTTTATGGTCCCCAGCACAGAACCATTGTGTTGGTCCCTCCAAGTTCCTGCTGCCCTCATCACTCCTCCAGGGCTGGGAACTCTGTCCTGGGATAGCAGAGGCAACACTTCATACATCTCATCCTATCCTTGTTAACACGCTCAGTCACAGTCAGCTGCTGTATTTCCCAGGTGAAATACAATATATGGCTGAAAAGGGAACTTTCTGTCCCTTCCAGTGCTTGCTCCCGAGCTTTGGAACCCAGCTCCTCCTTCAGTGCTTTTGCAAGTCTGAAGCTTTCCCTCTGCCATTGCTTCCATGCTGGAGCACCCCCTGTGAATTTATTCCAGGATTTATTTCATATTGGCAGAAAATATTTATACCAAAACATGAGAAATCTCTCATGTGTCTTGTGTCTAAGCATCTTAAGGCTCATCTCCAAGGCAAATGGGCTTATACAGTGTCATACTATTATAAAGAAGTTTTACATATGTAAATCCTTAGGCACTTTTGAAAAGTTCCCCCCTTTTCAGCCTCCTCTCACATCACAAAACTTCAGGCACAATTATGGTTAAGTTTGTTCATGTGCAACTTTGAGCCTTTTAAGGCTACTGAAATCCCCTGAAATATTTATGTGGCTCAAGTGCTACTCAGAACAATTAGTTCCCTGTGTTTCCTCGCTAATCAACATTTTCAATAGGGGAAAACAGTTCACATTACAGAGATCTATAACCATGGAAATTTATGAGGCATACGTGTATTGGCAAAGAAAAAAATAAATCCTCTGAGTGTATTTCATCTGCCAGCATTCCAGCAAGATGCAGTTGGCAGGGTAAGAGTCAGAAACCACTCAAAAATAACTTGATCCTCACCAGTTCTGTGAGGCACCCAGAGACCCCAGATGCCCTTTTTGACAGGCCAGGCTCTACTTTCTGGTTATCCCAGTGCACAGGCCATGTCCCAGTCTCACTGCCTCACACTTCCTATGCACATTTTTAAGCATCCCAGGCTAATAACTTGAGTCTATTTCAAATAGATCACTCAGAAATCAATTAAACAAATGTTTTGTGATTGAGACAGAATTATGAACCTACAGCAATATCAATTAATGACCAAAAGATACATAATTGACTGAAATAAATCAAGAAACAGAAAATTCTCTGAAATCTGATGGGATAATAGACCTAAATTCTAATGGAGAAAGTTAAATATATATATATTTAAAGATTGCTGGCCTACTTAACAATTGCATTTCTGTTTTTTTCTTCCCTCCTCTACATCCCTCAACACAATTTCCAGTACATCTCACCATGCTTTACACAAGTTTGTGCTTGTGACACCAAGACCCCCCCAGTGTCCTCATGCTCCAGCAGAAGGCAAGTGCTCCATCAACACCGTAAAACTAATGGTTACTTCTTAACTCTCAAGCTGAAATTGCCTTAATTTATTTAACTGAAGCCTATAGGACAAGAACTACATGAATATACACGTTGCACAGATCTGGTTTTCTTACATAACCAAACTACTTGTGGAACAGAGAGTGTGCAAGCAAACATGCATAACCAAACTCCTTGGCCAAGCAGAAAGTGCTGCCTTTTCCTTCCAGACCCTCCCAGTCACACCTATGCCCACTGCCAGCTGCTGCTCTGGAGCGCTGTGTGATGATGCACAGCACTGACAGGCAATCCCTACACATGCATCAAACCTGGGATGCTCCCAGAGCACAGCCCACAGCCTCCAGAGCTGCTCCGGGGACAGCAGCCACCCCAAAAAACACCCCAAACCCTCTGGCAGCTGCACGCTGTACAAACCCTCCATCACACCCTCTCACACAGCAGCTTGGAAAACACCACCGGCCATGCACTTTGGGCTTGTAGGAAAACAGCACTTTTTAGTCTCAGAAATGCTTACAGTACCCCTGGCCCAGCAACCTACTGCAGGCAGCACATCATTCACGGCCTGCTAATAGAAAATGGACCTGTGGGGAGCGTGACTGCCCTCCCCGATGATCGTGTGTGCACAAACCAGTCTTTCTTGCTCAGCACATCCACCCCGCGCTCCCAGCCAGTCAAACGGCAAAAGGACTCGTACGAAAGTATTGTGCTGTGCGTCTGCAAAACCGCAGCGCCAGCACAGGCACGTGTGCGGGGCTCCTCTGCCTGCCTGCTCACACCAACAAAGCCATTTACTGCCCTGCGAGTTCCAGAGCCACGGCCCCAGCGCTGGAATGGGAGTGCCTGAACAGGACAGAGCTGTCCAGAAGCACAGACGCTGCTGCTGGTGTTTACAGCTGCCGTGTTAGTGCTCAAAAGCCAACAGAGCAGAGCAAGGGAGCAGGCAACTCAAGCTTTTCAGGCAAGGTAAAAATCAAGTGTTGTAGTTGAAAAAAGCAGGCAGATCTTGAGGCATGTAGGTTCTTCAGGTATACAACTAAACCTCCATATAGAAGCACATGTTTAATAGAAAATTGTACTAAGTGTTGTGTTAGAGCGATCACTACCCCAAAAAGCTGTATCTACTTCAACTGCACTCACAGAGGGAGCAGGACACACAAGCAGAGCAAACCCTGCATACAGGAACAGCAGTGAATGCCTTTATGAAAGATTGTTTTGATTCAATTTACCTGTTTAGCAACAAGCTTATAGTTACATGACCTTATGAAGCTGTGCCAGACCTACTACCAAGGGAGATGTGAGATCAGGAAAAAAACAAAGACAAGGATATGTTTAACAGTGCCTTTGTTATTTTTATCTAGAGCACTGTTTTGTGTGAAAGCCGGAGTTACACAGCTAAGAATCCTCAGGGTCTGCCTGCCTCGGGAACAAGCCCCAGTCCAGAACAAGTCGTGTCATGGTACTGGTGCATGCACATCTTGTGGGTTCACCCTGTCCTGGTGGCCAGGAGATCCCAGACTGCACAGCTCCACATCATGGGCTACCAGAGAGAGCTCCTCCTCAGGATCTGTGCAGGGAAGAGACAATACAGCCACACTAAAATGTTTAAGAACAAATTTGATTCGAACCCCAGGCCCCAACTGCACCAGTCTCCAGCAAAACCACTTTGCTGTGATAAATGCTCAGACAGCTCTGCACTACCTTTGTTTCTTACTTTATTCCTCTAGGGTGTTTTTCAGGCGGGGTTTGTCTACCTGAAGAACCTGAGGGATGGAAGGGTGGGAAAGGTGAGCATGTGACAAACTGATAGTGCAGACAGCAGCATGGTGACATCACGATACTGGGATGCTGCAGCTCTGCCAGATTCAGCCTGGACTGGGTTCCAGCAGGGAGTTTCTGTCCTGAAGTCCCTGCTGCTGTGGGTTAAAGACACTGCAGTGTATCACACATCCCCGGGGACAGAGACATTTTTTGTCTAAGCCTGGTACAGGGAGAAAAGAAAAAAATCAATTAAAAAAAGATAATGTATCAGAAAACAGTGGAAGTGCACAAATATTTAAGTATATTAAGATACTTTTTCTACTCTAGGACTGGTGACAATAATTTCTAGGACTGACACAGTTCCCAGGATAGGGAAAAACTGCCCTATAGCACAGGAAAAAAAAGAACATATTTATTCAGAAACTGAGACCTGTGTAAGATTCAAACACTTTCTCTAACACCATAGAGCAGATAATCAATATTCACTCTATTTACTCTCTCCCCTACCAGTAAAATGAAAAACCCACCACTTGAAATAGTTTGAAATAACTTTAAGGACTCCTCCGACCAGTCTCCATCACAAAGAGGCTCCATGAAAAGGCTATCACCACATTTCATATATCCCATTGCTAGATTTTCTTCAAATATTGGAGAAGAAAAAGTCTTCACAGCTGAGTAAATTTTGCCTTTCCTGGCTGTGGTCAGCAGAGCTCCTGTTCTGGCCCTGCCACTGCACAGACAGGCAGTGCCTTGATTAGCTGGGTGAGAAGATGCAAATCACATATTTAATCATGTATTTACACTTCAGTAACAGGTATACATTTTTTAAACAGGAAGTTCTTTGACGTTGCTTTCTGGCAGTTTCATTTACTCTTTTAAGTAATTGTCAAGAAGCTGCAATCATGACGATGACTTATTTTATCAAGTAACTGATGTATCTGAAAACAAGCAAATGCCTCTGACCAGCCTTCTGAAATCATACCACGAGGGGAAAGCCAGCAGATAATAAGCACTGAGAAGGAGGAGCTCATAAAACAATATAGTCCATTTCGCCAGAGGGCCTCCATCAGCGTGACTGGCTGTGCAGTGTAAACAAACCAAACATTACACCAGGACTGACATGAAAAGAAAACTCCTCCCCCACTGGACAGGCAAGATTAAACGTTTATTTCCTGGACACAGTCTACTCTTTATCTGGGCATTCTCTTAAACAGCAAGTGGCAAACAATTTGAAACCTTGGGAAAAGCAGTGCGCCTGAAAAACTCTTTAAGGTGCAGAGTTGTGCCTGAAGGAACTCAGTGGGACTCCCCATGGCAGAGAATTCACCATCCCTCCCACCCTGCCCAAAACCAGCACTGGGAAGACAAGGTGGACAGCAGATGCTGAATGGGCTGCAAACCTCCTTATCCCAACAGTCAACTGGATAAGAAGCCTTTAGGGAGCAGAGGTCCCCAGTCCAATTCTCAGCAATTCTATGCCTTTTTTTCTATTTTTTCTCTTTTTATTGCTATTTTTTTTTCTTTTTTTCTTTTTTTTTTCCTATGGTTTTGCTGTTAGCCACCAAGACCTGCAACTGCAGCAGGCAGCTGTGTCTCCAGCTCGGGACGAGTACACCGGGTTGATGTGACAAGTGGCCGAGCAGGACAGACACCCTTTGCTAGAGGCTCTGCCAGCAGGGTGGGAGCTCTGCCCACGCTCCACTGCAGCACCACCAGAGCCCCATCCAGCCCGGCTTCCCCCAGCCCCCAGGCATTCCCCAGGGCTTTGGCACACGGGCTCCCGCCCGGAGTAACTCCCGCTCCCCTCCTCGGGATCAGCCTTAGCCCTTAATGCTCCCGGTCATGTGCTGCTCATGGGGCACGGCAAAGCACCAGCCTGGTTTTATATTCAAGAGCAACTACCAGGTCAAGGTTCTCCGTTTCCCTCGGTCCCGCACAAAGCGCTCTGTGATCAGATCAGGCACGGAGCCACCGCGGTGAGGAGCAGGCGGTGCACACAGGTCTGCCTGCTTTTTCCAGGGAAAGGTAATCCAGCCCTCCCTTGCGGTTCGAACCCCCGGGGATTTAACTGCAGGCTGGTTTGTTCTCTCTGTCTTCGCCCCTCCACTGTCTGATCACAGGGAGGCTGCAGCTCAAGCCCAGGTTTACCTTCCCAGACCCCACTGCTGGGCAAGAACTGTGGTCACAGGCCACTGATTATTGCCCAGACAGCCGGGCAAGCACCCAAAGGCCAAATTCATAATTGCTGTCCTTGAAACACCCTAGTATTTAAATATCTGTCGAGACCGTGACCCTATCACCAGCTCCTCCCTGCAGAAATACACAATTCAAGGCAAACAGAACCTAACACTCACACCATGGGTGAAAAATTTAATGTTCATTTTCTTTAGGCTACTATTCAGTTTCCAAATTGCATTAATAATGCAACAACCTCAATGCCACTGTCATTACACCCAAGATAATCATTATTTTAAAGAGATTTCATAGATTACTTTGTGTTTTATATATATATATAAAAATATATATTTATATANATATATATTTATATATAAAATATATATATAAATATATAAAATATATAAATATTTAAAAAATATAAAAATAGATATATAGATATATAAATATATATAAATATATATAAATAAATCGACCCGATGAAAAAAGCTGCTGTGCAGACCAACAGCAAATAAAGAACCAGCAAAGCTCTGAAATCAATCAGTAGGATTGTAGCTCCGGAGGAACCACAGGGATGCAGCTGATTTGAGTGAAGTTTCCAGGCTTTGGAGCCCTGTCCATTAGTGGCAGGGCAGGCTCCGGGGCAGCACCCCACGCCCCAGGCACTGCAGCCAAGCCTGGGCAGATGCGATTTGACTCACACGGTATTTTACAGCTTCCCTCGGGGGAGGGGGTAAACAACAGAAACACCACTTCAGTGCACTCCGCATGCCCCAAACCTGACAGAAACAAAAGCTAAGTGAGTGTCTTCCTGCACAATGCACAGACAAAGAAAGGTCAGTTTGGTTCCTCTCCCGGCTGCCACCAAGGCGGGGACGAGCTCCGAGGTGTCACCTCCTGTCAGAGGAGATCCCATCTCTGCATCTTCTGTTCTTAGCCTTTTTCTCAGCAGCTAGCTGAGCGGGGGAAAGCAAGATCTCTGCAGAAAGGGATCTCGCTTCTGCTTGTTTACAAAACCAAGAGGCATCTGTGTACTCGGAGGGAGGGAGGCTGCGAGCAGCGCTGGCGGGCAGGGCGAGCCCCGGGCTGGCTGCGAGCCCCGCACCCGCCGCCCCCATCGGCCCTTCCCGCTAACCGGGGGCGGGAGCGCCGCGGCACCACCGATGTCAGGAAAAGGGGCACAAAGGCAAATCCTGGCGGCGCTGCCTCGCCAGCGGAGGTCTGCTGAGAGGGGCAGCGCTGGGAGCAGGGAGCGGAGCAGGGAGCGGAGCCGGGAGCGGAGCCGGGCGGGCTGAGCGAGCCCCGCAGCCCCGGCAGCATCCGGAGCGCAGCGGGGAGCGGGAAGGAGCCGCAATCAGTGCGGACGGGGAGGAAACAACCATTGCTGATCTGTCCGGGGAGTTGCCTCAAAAACGAGGAAAAGACACACTGAGAGAAGGAAGCAGAATAATTGCCTCTGCCCTGCTCTGAGAGAAAAGGCAGAGCAGTTAGTCAGATGAACGCTTTCTATTTTTCATTTTATCTGAACTGTGTTGGGGAGTGACACATCATGCAAACCCAAATCACCTCTCTGCATCTCTCGTTTCTTTACAGTGTTTCAGCTGGGTTTTTTTTGTTGGGTTTTCCAATATCAACCTGTTGCAGAAAGCAGGATTTGAGTTTCTAAAACTGTTGTGCAGAAAAAAACCCAAACATCTCTGTTGGTGGGGTTTTTTTGGGGGGTTTTTTTTGCCTCTTCAGAGACTGCCACTCCTCTGCTGTGCAGAATGCTGTTCCCAGACCACTGGCCCCCAGGAGATGGCAGGTCCCAGGGAAGGGATGTGATCCCCACTCATCGTTCCCCTTGATGGGGAGTTGATGAGGTTCACACTTCTGAAGCTCAATTCCTCTCCTTAGTCTCTGCCAGAAACCTTCCAGATGAGGGGCAGATTAACCAACAGCTCTCAGCACCAACATCCAGAATATTTATCAACCGAGACTTGAACAGTTGATTTACAACATCAATGAATTTTGCTAATGATGATCACCATCAGTCTTTTCCCAAGTTTGAAGCAGTCACTATCAATCTCTGCCAAGTCTACTCCATGCTCAGTGATTCAAAAACGGTTCCTTATAGAAACTTGAGACAAAAATAGACAAAAAGTTGCAGAAAGCAACATTTCACCCTGAAAACACCCGAGGCACAACAAAAGAGTCCCCAATCCCTTCTGCACCCCACAGCCCACTCAGGGTGAAATGGAAGCAGGGGAAGGATTTATTTACTTCTGTTACTGTCAGGCTTGACACCAAGAACAACCTTGGCACAGCCTGCTGGTCCTATCACCTAGAAAGGACCCCACACACCACATTTCCTCCCAGGACCCACACTTGGTGAGCTGCACGAACAGGCTCTGGCAGTTTGTTGTAAGGGAGCTCTACTGGCAGCAGATACATTCACGTTCATGGTGGTTTCATTCTTTAACTGAATGTAAAACCTGCATTCACCCAAAGGACAGCAGTACCCAGAAAGCAACAGTCATAAGAGAAGACAGAAGGCTGCATTTCCTGGCCTTATCTGGCTAATTCCAAATTAGTTGCAGATAAACATTTCTGTGTTTACACGCATGGAAGTAAAGGAGGGGATGGTACTGGTCAAAGTATTTCCAAGCCTGGGCAAAGCAGTGCCAGAAGCTCAGGGCAGTGCAGGGGTAGCCACAGCCAGCAGCAGGTGCCCAGAACACGGGGGGAGAGCAGCAGCACAGCCACGCACCCGGTTACATCACACGTGGGTGTCACATCACCGTGGGTGTCACATCACCGTGGGTGTCACAGCACACGCGGGTGTCACAGCACACGCGGGGCCGTGGGATGAGCTCCTGCCTCAGCTCTGCCCCTGCAAAGGGCCACTGGGAAGAAACTTGTTTTTTCTCCTTTACACCCCCACGTAGAATGTGAAAATAAACCCATTGTCAGAGAACAGGCTCATCTTTCCTACGGTTTCTTTGGCACACACAACTTTCTTCCTGTAAACACCCGAAGCCTTCTGTAAGTTGGGGCTTTTTTAAGCGTTTTTGCTACATGTTAGTTAAGCCTCTTTAGATTTAATGAGATACTGAGAAGTATTTGTGAAAGCCCAAGCCCTTTGCAGCTACGTTCACAGGCCTTGCTATCTTCCATTATTAATAATCAACAAAAGGAAAGAAATTACGTTTGCCAAACGTAAGATAATAGTCAGAAAGTAAAGGTTAACAGCAGTCAAAAAACCCTTTCAATCTCACAAAAATTAACGGCGAGGAGGGTCACGTCAAAGCAGCCTGAAAGTTTTCTGAGACTCTCTAAGAAATCAAATCTAGCAGCACAAAAGGTTTTGCAAACATTTCTCAGAAGTAGCTCGACAGTTCCAGCAAAAACAGCATCAGAAAAGAATTCCAAATCCCCTCCTTGAAAGCCAAATTCAGAGGCACAGATCCAAAACTCAGCCTCAGAGGCTTCTCTACAAGAGCAAGAAGTGACACGCATACACATCCAGCACACCGAGGGAACACGAGAGAAGGGTTGCTTCCCCCATTTTTGTGCTTTCCCCGTTTTCCTGAACAGAAATGCTGACTGCAAGCACGGGCAGTCCACGCTACAGCAGCAGAGCCTCTAGCAAGGCTCCGAGTTCTGCAGTGCCCCTCTGAGCAACCAGTGCTGTGAGTCCTTTATGCTCCCAGGGGATGAAAGCTCTTGCTCAGCACTCTTTGTCTCGCTCGCCGTTTCTAAAACAAGCGATTCTCAGAGTAACAATGTCACATCCCCACTTCCAAAGCGCAACAAAAAGGAAAAAGTGTTTCAAAAAAAAACCGAACAAAGAAACAAGCAAAACAGAACAAAAGAAACCGGCCCGAATCTCTGAAGCGAAATAAATCCACCGGCCCGGAGGAGGCGAGCGCGGCACCGGACGCCTCCCGGAGGGCTCCCCAAGCCCGCTCCCCCCGGCCCGGCCACCCAGCCTCCCAAAGGATGTTCCCTCCTGGCCCCCCGGGAGAGACCCCGGGAGAGACCCCGCTAACCTGGGCAGGGCAGGACGGGACGGGACGGGCAGGGCAGGACGGGCTGGCGGCGGCCCCGCTCCCGGGCTGGTGTGGGGCGGGCCCCGGAGCGCTGTGCCGCGGGAGGGCCGGGGCCGGGCCGGGGCCACCCCGCTCCGCCCCGTTCTGTCCCGCTCCGCCCCGTTCTGTCCCGCTCCGCCCCGTTCTGTCCC
>VZRO01002699.1:113334-147637 GCA_013397915.1 Daphoenositta chrysoptera
CCCCGCCCGGCCCCGCCCCACCGGGCACACCTGGCTCGGCCAAGAGCGCCGCAAGTTGTCCGGGACGCTGCGGCCCCGAGAACGGCTGCCCCAAAATAAAGGTACCCGAGCCGAGTGGCAGCGGTGTTAAGGAAAGGATGGCACGGCCAGAGAGCTCGGTAAAAGCAGGCGGAGCTGCGGGTGAACAACCCTGGAAAATCCCCCCGAGTGTCGCCACGAGGATGCGGAGCGGGGCTGCGGTGTGCGCTGCCGAGGGAGCACAGCGTGTGCTCTGCACTAGCATCGCTCGGATGTGTTTGGCGTGTCCTGCATGAGCCAGAGCTGTCACACGGGGCCTGGGGTGGCAGCTGCGGCAGGACAGCTGATGGCACAGTCCGGGGCAGCAGTGACAACAGGCTCCCAGTTAATGGTCACGGACTTTACTGGGATTTTTTACAAAAATCATTGAGAGATCTTGGGACAAAATGCGCTGTCTTCATCCAGCATCCAGTTTTAGCAATGCTTTCATTTCATTTCATTTCATTTGTGCATAATTTTCCTAGCTGATAATAACCCACAGTATTTAAAAGGTAACCACCTTTTAATACAAAGGCAGCTTAGAAACTGAATCCATTCTAGTCCTTTCCCACTTGCAGATACCAGGCAAAGCATGCCCTCATGCCATTACAAGGCCAAGACTCAGGAGACAGAAGTACACACTCTTTCAGTCAGCCATAATCACACAAGGAACAGCACTGAACGATTTCTGATAAAACTGCCACAAACAGATCTCAGCAGGGCATTTTATTTTTGTTCCTTGAGGAAAAGCAAAGAGAAGACCCATAACAGAGTGGGTTTGGTCTGAGACAGGGCATCTAGAAGAGGTCTAACAATATGCACCAACCAGCTTCCTATGCCAACCACATGGCTGTCTTCCAAAGCACTTTACCTCTCCATCCCATTCTGTTCCACACAAGATCTTAACCTCTTTCCAAGATACAGTTACAGGACTGCTGACTTCCTTTGCTTAAAATATTAATTAAAGCTACAATTAAATATTTATTCCTGGAAATCTTTCCTCCTTCGTTTTGTGTGCCAAAACTGCTTTTTCCAAGGTGGAGGAGGATGAACACACTCCATGAGCAAGCACTGCTCAGAGCAGTCCCCCCAGTCGGGGATTACAGCTGAGCTTTCCTCGAAGGTTCAGCACTCCTGAGTCACCCTCTTCCTTCCCTCTCTGCCGAGCAGAAACGCCCAGCCCACGGGAGATCCATGGCAGTGGATGCCCTCAGCCCTCAGGCTGGTTTTCAGTACCAGATCGGGGGTTTGAGGGACCCTCCCGGTGAGTGTGTGACTGTGTACCCCCAGCTACCACAGTTAGGAAACGGGATTTTCCCTGCCCCTTTTTTTCCAACAACTGCTGGAGACAGGCGAGGTTCCAGCCTCCCCCAAACCCCAACTTGTCTCCCTGCCCTTCTCCTTTCTGTCAGTACAACTACTGATGATCAGGTAATAATTTCCAGCCCGCGTGCCTACCTTGCTCCTTCTGTCCCTGGTGTGGGGTGGCCGGCAGCGGGACAGCTCCTTCCCGGGGTGCAGGCAGGGCTGGGAATCTTCCCTAAGGCCGGTGCTTCTCGGGCTGGGCCAGCGAGGGGCACCCCACAGCTGGGAGGAGGGCAGGGGCAGGTCCAGAGCTGCAGGACTCACCCGCCTCTCTCCTTTCCTGCTGGATGATCCCCTGCTTGCTCAGACACAGCTCTGGGCTGCTGCAGGGACTGAGCACTCCCCTCAGCAGTCCTGGCAGGGAAAAAAAAACCAAAAAACTAGAAGGATTTCTTGATAGCATAGCATCATTATACCCCTTTTCATTCATTTAAAGTATTCAAAGTGCAATTACTTACACAATTTGAGTCAAGGAAATGAGTGTGTAGGGGGAAGATGCATCAGGTAATGTGATTCATTAGTAGTGGTGGGTGATACACGTCCCTGTGCAGCAGCAAGGATGAGGTGGCTTGAACAGCTCTTAAATAATTAGGTGGGTGCTGCTTGTCAACATAGGGCAAATACTGCCCACCTCTATTAGAAAGGCATGAACTGGTCTAGGATTGCTCCACACATCACAAAGGCAATCCTGATTTCCTGTTCCGGACTGGTTTTCAGAACTATTTAATCTAAAAGATATTGTTGGCACAAGCACAGAGAGTGTAGGCTGGACGTGAATGAACTGTGCCTGGAAATAAGAAACAGGCTCTTAAAGATTGGAGCAGTAAGATTGTAACAGAGAATAATAGGAGGAAAAATACCCTTAGCTCCTTGAATACGGGCACATTAAGTATGCTTCAGTCCAGAGTGCTCTATTTCACTTGATGTTCCCATGTCCAGTCCCAGTCTGGCTGCAAACCCACCAGTGTGCCAGCCCCAAAAGTGGGATCTGCCTTTCACTTAAGGCTGTTTACTATATAATGGGATACACTCATTCTGTTTTACCAGATCAATCTTTTCCTACCAGGCATCTGACAAGTTATTGTGTGCTCTCACTATCTTAATCATCTGTAATTTTGAATCATGCTTCAGATGAGCTCTGTTCAGTTTGCAAAGCGTAGGAACTGAGGACATCTTGGCTGTTCTCAGAAAAATCATAGCAGCAAGACCCAGGGAAAAAAGTGGTCATAAAGAAAAGAATCTCATTCTGTGGTTTGGGTTAAAATTCAATTCATGTTAGCTAAAGGTACAAATAACCTTGCAAATACTTTACAGAGATTTGAAATAATAAAAACAAAGCCCCAAAATGCCATATAGTCATCAATAACAGAGTGTCCAAAAGTAGCACTAACACAACCTTCTCAACAAGAATTTAACAAACATCTTTCCACCTTTCCCTCAGGTGAGGATTTAGCCCCCAAACTTAGGTATCAAATCCAGAGCACTCTTAATAGCAGGGTGAGAAATTCGTTCCCGAGCCCCACAGCCAAGCTTGGGACTCTATGTCATGGACAAGAAGTAGGTCAGCTCCAGGTTGTAATCACCTCCCATTTTGTCACCCTGGAAGGTGTAGCAGAACCCTGCCAAACAGGTATTGCTTAACTCCTCATCTGGCCAGCTGGCTATTTCATTTGGCTAGTGAAACAGTGAGAGCTGGCATGAGCTTGCCTTGAGCAGGGGCAGCTTCTTATGTTCCTTTTTCCTTTTCTTACACTAAAACAGTTCCAGGCTCTTTATTAGGAAACAAGGGACTCCATACCAGAGCAGAAGTCAGCAGGGAGCAGCTTGGCAGGAGGCACAATCCATCCAGCAGATTATTTTTTCTCTTTGCTAGCTTTTTTCAGGTTCCATTCCTTCTAAAGAAAGATTATGTTTATCGTGAGCAGAGGAATCTTTTGATGCATGAAATCAGTCAGAAGCTACACAGCTACCAAAGATTTTAAGGTCAGTCAGGATGCCTCTCTGTTGCTCCTGATACCATCACCTAATATTCAGCTCTCAAACCTGATTTTTCAGATTGTTTGTCTTTACAGTCAAAAAGATAAGTTTTTTACTTCAGGAAAAATAACATCTATGGATTGTGCTGAAGTAGAAACACAGAAAAGCTGAGCTTTTCAGCAAGGTAGGCTCCAGGGAAACTGGGGTGTTTTAAGACCATATGTCTTGTCTTTTTGGTGTTTTTACTTCACATGCAATAGGCTTCCGTAATATAACCCAAACCCATTCTATTAGAAAAACACGGCCTTAAAGAAGAACAGTTTCTCTGTCATTTGCTTTTTATTTTGTTAGTATTGACTGCCTGTCAGAAATAAAATACTGTCCCCTGCTCCCTGCTCTTCAGCTGCCATCTTCTACCCCTTCCTCCTGTTGTTTGCATTTACTCAGTCATTACCACCAGTTGCCTCACTGGCCACTCTGCTTGCCCTGAGCAGACTCACATCCCTCAGCCCCTGCCCTTGCTGAAAGCTCCCCCTGTGCTTCCAGCCACCCCTGGCAGCCTCAGCACTGCATCCACAATCAGGCCTTTTGCTATGAGCTCCCTTCGGATGCCAGGCAGCTTCCTTTCCATCCTGCACTGAGATCCGCAGGGATTGCATTATGCGTGTGGGAGGGTCAGGCCAGGAGCTGACAGGCACAGGGCATTAACATTGGAAGAGAAGATGCAGCATCACAGCTGAAGTTTCCTTTCCAGGCACAAAGTGTTACCAAGGGGTTGATCTGCAAGTGCAGTGCAAGGCACAGAGCAACCACAAGCACTGAGGAGGGGGGAACCTCCTGAGCGGGGAACCTCCTGAGTATAAACACTGTGCACAGCACTGCATCAGGCAGCTCCTTTTGGAACACTAAATATACAAGCAGCTGCTCGACAAACATATTGCTATGGCCTTCAACTTCCCAGCTTTGAACTGGAGCAAACATCAAACGGACTCCTATTTTACTAGTTCTGACAGATTTTGTGATCCAAAGATGGCACCTGGTTAACCAGTCAGACTGCTGAGCCACTCTTTGACAAAAGTGCATATATATAATGTTGTGTTATCTGCAGGCACTTAAATATGTTTGTTTTACCACACACTGGATGATAATATTCATAATTCACAATGATGAAGAATGATGATGATAATGATCACATAATTTGTAATGATGAGATGCTGATAGCTAATTATAACAAAAAAAAGAAAAAAGGAGAACGGCAGATATGCTCTGTCCAAATGAACACACAGCAAAATCTTTATGGTGAAAAAGAGCCTACAAAACAATCCTCTCCCACACATAGCTTGGGCTGTTGTGATCTGCCTCGAGAGATGGAGCTGCCTGGAGAGAAACCACCAACACAGAGCATGTAACCCGCAGCATCCCTTGAACCTGTGACAGCTGCAGCTGCCTGCAGCTCAGTACAAAGGCTGGACATTTCCGTGTTTCTTCTTCCCTCACTATCTGTCCATCTTCAGATTAGGCACTGTTCTCCTCTTTTCCCAGTCTGTCTATTGTGTTTAGATCCCAAACGGCACACAGAGGTCACGGCTGTGCTTAAACCCGACATGCTGCAAAGAGCTCTGTTCATTATCAGTTGATATTCTCTCATGGCTGTGATTAAAATGATACAAATATCTTCTAGTAAAAGACTGGCTCTTATTAGCAATAGGAATTGTCTGGAAAAATAGTTTCTTCCAAAACACTTGTAAATGCAACACACTGCACAGCAAGAAAAATTATCAACAACTGGAATTCTTTTTCTTGAAAAAATTATTAGATAGAACTCCCCATGGTGCTAGAACTATTAAGTGAATTAAAACACGGATGGAAAATAACACAATGGAGAGAGATCAGTACAAGGCTCCAATGTCCCAGCATCCAGAAGATTCTGTGCACTCTTGTTTCCAGAAGTTTGGAGCAGAAACCGCAGTCACAGTCCATGTAACGAGATGCTATTTCCTGTGTTAGTGATCAATGTGATATATGGGTTAGAAAATTTGTGTTTGTTTAATTTTGGGCAACGATCCCATCAGCATTTTCACTCCCACACCAGGGAGGGAGAAATGCATTCTCCCAGCTACATTTCTTAATGCATCGTTACTTGTTTCAATCTACAAGACACAATAAATGCACAGTCTCTGTCGTTTTTTTTCCTCTTAAAAACCACTGGTTATTAAATCTCATGTACACATTACTTCAAGTCTTCTGAAAATTGACGACAACAACAAGTTAGATCTGGCAAAACAAGGGTGTTTTCACAGGCTGGCAAGCCTGCCACTCTTGAAAGCCTACCAGGTTTAAATATTTAATGATCAGTCATGGCATTCATTGTCCTAATCAATTCTTTTTTTAGATACAAGTCTGAGGAGTCTCAGAAAGTGCAATCAGGCTGTGCCGGAGACCTGTAGAGGCTTCTCACACCAAACAGTCAACAGCTACACTTGCTAGGAAAAGGGATAGGGAGGCAGAATTCTCTGCCCTGTTCCAGTAGAGGCACATGGATGCCATAAAAGGGGCAGATTGCCTTGAGATAAACTGGATTTTACAAAACCTTCTCTTTATATCCTTCAAGTTGGTGGCATTTTTTTACTTAGAATGAAATGAAATGAAATGAAATGAAATGAAATGAAATGAAATGAAATGGAAACTTTTACAGTGTTGAAATAAGGAAAATTCTTTCTTGGAAGGCAGTGGACAGATGTAGGCTCCTCACACGCATGTGAACAGAGACAGGTTCAGCCAGGCAGTGAACACACCATTTGTTTCAGAACCCCATGAAGCACTTGTGGGGCTGATGCAATGCAAGAAATAAAACTGGCAAATAGTCAGAAAAGAGTGTCTGAAGTCATCTTTTGAAAAGAGCTGAGGTACTTTTAGCCAAATGCTCCTCCTTCTCTGACTGGGGTTCCTAACCCTCCCTCCCTTCAGGAGCCAAATATTTACCCCATTCCTTCCTGCAGAACAACAGCCAGAGCGGGTTTGGTGCTTCTCCCCTTTTTTAGTAGCTGAGGGATCAGGACACTCAATGCCCTGACCCATCCCAGTGAATGTGGAGCCTCCAGCACGGGCAGTTCTTAGGGAAGACAAGACTTCTCCAGGGTCTTGCAGCTGGTCTCTGCTGGCACAAATGTACAAATCATCTAAAGAGGGCCTTGAGCACTGGGCTCTCCTCATCCAGAAGATTCCTCTCATCAGTAGATGATCCTGTAATTCCTTCACAACTGGATTAGTAAACTTTGGAGTCTTCTTAGCAAAAAGAACTGCGTTGACTGAGATCTTCAGGACCGAAGACCACACAGATCCACAAGAGATAACACAATGCAGATGTAGACTCAGACCAATTCAGACATAACGGGCTAAACCCCCCTCCTTCTATATCTTTGGTGAAGTGCTGAGTTTTATGACATCTTGCATTGCAGAGAATAGTTCTTAGGAAATTATTTTGCTCTAACTGAAGCCGATAATAAAATGTCTACTGTTTCCCAGTGGGATCCAAGGAAGGCACCAAAGGCATTCAGCACCTAGAGAAAAAATATGTGTGAGGATGGACACATTAACAAATAATAGTGCTCCCTACCCTGGCATTTCTCTTCCAGCCCCACGGATAGAAGTTGAACTGTGAGAGTTCACTAGCACCCTTCCTTTGGGCCCAGGGTTTTACACCCTGCATTTGATGCTTAGATGATGATGCACCATGAATACTCATGTCTAAACAACAGAAATCAAAACTAGTTTGAAAGAGATGTAGTGAGAATTCTGGTTTGCAGGAAGAGGGGACTGATGTATGCAAGGATAAAAATCTCTCCTTACAGAGCAACAGGATTGATCTGGCTTGTTAAACCCACCCAATAAACAGTGGTGCTGTTGTTTTTTTAACTGCAGCTTGTCCTTATGAAAGAAGCTTGTTTATGCTTTCCACAATGTTCACAGGTTCTTTTTATGGCACTTCATATTTCTCTACTGCACAACTGAATAGAGATGAGGAAAAAATGTCGCTGTGCTTTATTTCAAAGGGCTGTACGATAATGACAATTGTACAGTCCTTTGGGTTAAGTCCAGGACAGCCACAACTGATGGCATCTTGCAAAGAGATCAATGGGATGAGCTGAGAAAGGTAAACGTGCTTAAATATGATTGCACAATTCTCAGAGAATACTTTTATAGATCAAATCCCTGGCAAGAAAATAGTCATTAGTGTATTGAGATGAAAAATGCATGGGAATATTTTCACTTATTCTCTTGCAGAACTGCACCCTTCTCCATTTAAACTGCTGCTGCATTCCACCTCGGAGGAAATCCCTCCAAACATATAAAGGGGGTCCCAATACAACAAACTATTTAATCCTGTAAATCAATATTTAGTTGAATGCACAGGAACTGCACTGAGTGGGTAGAGATGTGCTCACTCTGTATTTTATATTGACAGAAACATTCACATAAGGTACAGGCAAACATAAACAAACCTTGATGCATGAAATTCAATGTACTTCCTGCAACTCTGTGTGCAAGATAAGACCAGGCACTGACAAACAACTTGGCAATTAAAAAGCTGATTAAAAATTGTTCATCTAATTTTGAATCTTCATCAGGAGCTCAAACATCAGAAAATCTGCTCCAAAATGTGTGTGTGTGGAGGGAGTCAAGGACAGGTCAAATCCTCTGTACAAAATGAGTAAGGGAGTAGATGCATTAAGTCAACAAGTAAATCAGATTTAAAATCTTCAGGCAGTGCCATGCCCGTTGGCTGGATGTGTATTGGGGCTGCCTGCAGTCGTTCTGGGGAAGGGTCTAGAACAAGGGTGAGGGTGCTGTGGCTCCTGCACCGAGTTCCTTGCTCTGCTGCCTGCCAGGTGCTCCCTCAGCTCCACGGGGTCACTGTGACCTTGTTTTGCAGCAGCAGTGAGCCCCCAGAACATTCTGAGCAGGGGGCTGGCTGCAGAGCCCCTCATGGGGACATGTCACACACCACATTTCCCAGCAGTGACCCTGCTCCCATCACCCAGAGGAAATGCTTCCCGGCCCTTTTGTTCCAAATAAAGCAAACGGGAAGTACTCAGCTACCTTGCTCCCAGTCTTTCACCATCCATTTCACTGCTTCCTGCCTTTATCTGTTTTGGGAGGGAAGTGTTTAAGAAAACTGCCTCTTCCACGGTTCAGGTTTGGCTTAGGGAGGCAGAGTGAGCCTGCAGTGTCTGGCTGGGTTCTCCCTGCTCCTGCCCTCAGGGTGGGGAAAGGGCAGGAGCAAAAGGAGGGGGAAACCAGGAGGGCTCACAACATCTGCTCCTTTTAGTTTCAGCCTTTCCTTCCTTTTAACTTAGGGCTGTTTCTCAGAGCATGGAGAAATAGTTCATGAATATTCTCTCTGTAGTGACAGTCTGGGACCCTTTGGAACTGGTCATGCAGGAGGAAGCATCACAGTATTTCTTTTTTAACTCTTTAAACTGACAGTTCCAGGTGCTTGACTTCATTACTTATTTGAGCAGAGTCACCCACTGGCTCGATATTTTTGTAAAAAAAAACCAAAACCAACCAACCAAACAACAACAACAACAAAAAAATAAAACAAAAAAACCACAAAGAATTTAATGCAGTGTAACAATTCCTTGTTGTTTTCAGAAAATTTTGAGGCATTAATACAACACTAAAAAAATGAATTCCTCTTTGTATGATAAATGCAAGGATAGAAGGATTTTGTGTATCACGCTAGTGTATGAAACAGGGAAAGATTGGAAACAAAAGAGAGGTGTTTGCACAAAGATGGCAGCTGGAAGTGCTCGTCCTTTCTGCTTATGATGAGCTTCAGTGGTGCAGAAATGTCACATCTTTGTTGTTTTCTTAGGGAATATTGAAAATTGTTTTATGCTAACACCATGGCAGCTGATAAGGAAAAGGCCAAGATAAGGGTGCTCTGATCAGGGAGTTTTTTATACCTACTCTCCTTCCACCAGCCGTATTTCCTCAAGATGAAACAAGTCACTGGAAAATATAAAAATTATATCTGTAGAAGGAAATCAATTGAACACTTCCTACTAGTTCATCAGGTCAGTCTGCACCTCACCCTTCTCTCCAGATTTGCAGCCACACAGCTGTGTATGTGTGTTTAATTCCTTTCTGCTGATCTCTAATTATCTTTTGACTCTGGAAAAGATTTCACAGTCAGCCTGTGGAAAGCCATTCCTGCACAGTGATGTTCAAGAACAATAACCCCAACCCATGCTCAGTTTTGCATGTGTTAGTGACAGCTTTGAGATGTCTCCCATCCTTAAACCTGGGGAAAACAGAGAGAGTACACACGAGGCAGGAGCACTTACCAGCTCTGAGTTTTTGAGGATGACACTGAATTCAGCATTTGCTTCAACTAAACATTAAGATGATCCCATGACTAACTCCAGTTTCTGCTGAAGTAAATAGGAGTAAACAGGAATAAATAGAAATCAACATCCCACATCATGAACACCAAAAAAAGAAGAGGGCTCCTGTTCTTTAAGGTTCCTCCAGGTCTGAGCTGTATCCAGCTGACAACGGTAATGCACCACTACTCTTTGTTTCTTTTTAAAATTTTCTCCTGTAACCTTGTGGTTTTCTATTTATGCTCCAACTGAAGTCTCAAATTCCAGACTGATGGACTCGAATTTGCTGTATAAAGGATGATTTTATTAATCATATAAATTCTTGTACATGGTGCAATACTTAACTGACACATAAATGTTTCAGTGGACATGAGAGGAATGAAATCTCCAGGCTGACTCAGAAAGAAGAGCTCACTGAATTCATTCTGTGAGCAGTGAGGTGATTCCCCACTCTGATGTTAAATCTGCTGCAACTCCACCAATGCTATCACTCCACAGCACCACCTCAGTAACAGGTTTATAAGTTGTTTATTTTTATTATTATCATTATTATAATAATTATTATTATTATTTTGTGAATGTCTTAAATGCTGGATCATGGCAGAGATGCTTTATGCCACATACAATGTTCCATTTAGTGCGATCTGTATTTTCCAATTCAGTCCATGTTTTGTTTTGAGCTGATTCAGAGTGAAATTGCTTTCAATTTTTCACTGTGGCCAGGCAATGGAAGAAGAGCCCTGCAGCCTCACCACTGTGCTGCCACCAGGTACCAAATTGTTCAGGGATGACTTGCAGACTAGTTTTTCTCTGGAAGAAATTGGTCAGTCTCAGATCTCCCTTTTGTCTGAAGACATTGACAATCTATGCATGTGAAAAAGAAAACAAACAAAAAACCCCAAACCAGCTATTAATTATATTTTCAAGTTCCTCATTATTTACTCAGATGCTTTCACGACAAAGGAAAATGTGCTGACAAAACAGACTTGAAAATAAAGACATTTAAACATGTTGAAGCTCAAACACCCCAGCAATACCTGGTGTGGGAATCAGCAGAAGCATTCCATGCTCATGGGTTGCAGCACTCACTTTCCTAATTTTCCTTAATTTGGTAAAGATAAGCAGTCTGCATCCCAGCTTTTCAGAGCATCATGAGGGAGAACTCAGAAGGAAGATCCGAGCTGAGCCTGCTGAACACAAAGGCTCTCTCCCCTCCCACCCCAGGCCACAGCCTGGTGCAGTTTTTCCATCTTCTGAAGCCACACGCATTTCTCAGCTCTTTAAACACTGTGCTGTCTCTCAAGCACCAAATCTGGGGGCAGCCAGTAGTTTGGCACAGAGAGTAAAATGTCAGAGGAAAAAGCACAGAAGCAATGGCCCTTTGACAAGGCAGCTTCACAGCTTTGATGTTTCCTCTCTCTCCTTTTCCCTAATTAACTGCATCACTACTCTTTGCACAGAACCCAAAAAATGTTCTTGTGCTGAGTCAGTCTGGGTATTATTTTCTGGGCTTCTCATCTTGCCATGTGTGTCTAGTCTACACCAGTGTTCCTCAGCCTGTTGTCTGCAGAGATACTGTGGATGATGTCTTAATTTGGGGTATTGGAAGATGGACTGTTTGAGACACTATGGACTATTTCTGAAGGTAACACAGAAAAGTACAATACTGTCAGTCCAAATTCATTGTCCCAGGGCCAAAACCTCGGCTATTTCCCACTCACAAGAACCAGGACGCTGCCAGGCCAGGATGTCTCCATTTCTGCCAATGCTGACACAACTGTCAGGCCTTTTGTAGTCAGCATCACCCTAACAGGAAAATATTTACTCTTCAACTGTTGTCCCACCTTCCAAAAGATTTAAAACTCACCAGCAGGCTGTGGATTTTATTTTAAACAATGTGCCTGTCTTGTGGCTCCATTCCTGACTAAGAAACTGCTTTTATTGGTTTTCCCTCAAGGGCCTCACTTACAGTAAACACAATTAGGGCTAAAGTCATTATCTGCCATGTATCATCATTAGAAACTGCCTGCTGCTTTTAGCTTTGCTTTGGGTGTAGTCTGCTCCAGACACAAGCCATCCCTCAGTGATTAGGGTGCTGCAGCTCCACATCTTAAAACCCTTCTTAACTTTAAGGGGTGGACAGCATTAGGTGCTGCAGACTCTAAATCACAGTATAATGACTTTACTCAAAAAAAGTTGCAAAAGATTTAAAATCTGGCTCCAGATTTAAGCTGGAAAGGCTGTACTGCTGCTGGCTGGAACACCAGGCTGGCTAAGAAGTGGGACAGGATGGGGGCACAAGGCTCCCAGGAATGTGGAAACCCATCTTTGCATTCTCCTTCTGCATCAGCTTTGGTTTTATGGTGAGTGACTGATGAGTGACTGTCGGGAGCGAATGTAAGAGGCTTAAATCAACATTTCCTGGCTTTGTCCTGAATGTGACTTTATCCCCAGAGGATGCCAGCTGGACGGGGTACTGATAACCTATCCCTCCAGATCAGCTGGGAGGGACAGAACTTTTCACACCCTGTGTGTGTGTGAGCTGCTCTGGCCTCAGTAATTCCTGAGCAAAAAGCACATCGGAGCCAGGCTCAGGCCATGGACACATCTCCTGCCAGCACCCCCTGCTCCATCCCTCCCACAGAGAGGGGAACCCCAGCCCGAACTCTCCCCCTCTGCTGCTCGGGGGCCTCGTCCCTCCGAGAGCCCAGGGAATGCCCAGAGGTGTTTCAGAGCAGGGCAGGAGGTCACTGATCAGCCCCCACAAAAGCACTGATGAGGCAGCTCTGGGTCTTTCTCTGCTGTCACTCATGTCACCGGGGTTTTGTCAGCTCTGCTGATCAATGCTGTTACAACAATCCAGAGACAGGCTGCAAAGGCAGATGGGAAAGTGTCACAGCTGACAGACAAAAAAGGGAAAAAAAATAGTATTTCTGAGCTTTTTACTGCACTGGTCTGCCTGAGTGCTCCAGGAAACGCTGAGCCCTTTTGCCACCAGCCACTGAGAGCAGCACTCAACCAACAGCACAGCAAGAGAAATACTTTCATTTGCTCTGCAGAAATAAACTCTGTATTTCACAGCAATGCCACTGGCTGATCTATTAATCACTGGTTTGACCATTTTCTGAGAAATAACATGAAATGGATGCCAGAAGCAAAGGGGTCAAGGAAAAAGGTTTTATCATCTTTTAATTTCTTGTATAATGTCATTGTTATGTTCCTAATTGATAGAGGCACCAAGAAACAGATGAGTTATAATATATTTCTCTGACCTGTAATTTTGCAAGAGTTAATGAGAGACAGAGCAGAGCAAAGCATACCCAGAGGTACATAATCTAACTTACTCTTGTTTAATTACTGTTTTTTGAGAAGAAACACTTCCCCTCCAAGCACGGCTGCTCAAGAGAAGCATGCTGTGTTCAAATTAATCTGCTCTCTGACCTGTCACTTGCATGAGTCCTTATGCTCTGAAAGTGAAATCATTTTGTTAGAAGCACCAGTGTGTCTCTTGACCTTTCAGTGCATAATCACTGGGCATCTTGCCTGTCAAAATATCTGAGAAGCAAATAGAGCACCTCATGTACAGCACTGAAATCCTCCTAAAAACAGTGTCCAGTAAAATACAGCTGACTCGTGTCAGAGTTTTGTGCTGAAGGAGTCCTCTGTATCTGCTTTTTCAGACTAACATACTCAAAACTACTTAAAAATTAAAAATGGCATTACAGAGCTTCAGACATTGCAAAACTAAGCTCAACTCAGCTGAAACACTCAAGATACCCTGTGCTGGCACACAGTCATCACCTTCTCTCCCACAGTGCCTCCTAACAACTCTCACAAACAAATCAGCTTTGGATGTGCTCTGCTGACATCATCTTCATCTTCCCGGGTCAACATTTTAAGGACCTTCCACAAAAACAACCCAAGGAGTTTAGAGCACAATAACTATTTCTTTGGCATATTCTTTTGTCTTATCTCTTTCTTTCTGTGCAGGCTCACACAGACAGCCAGGACAATTCCCAGTTCCTGCACTTACTGGAGTACCCAGCCCGGTCAGTTCTTCAGCGTGTCTAATTCCTGGTCTTTGGGGGTGGTTTTCAATTCTTTTACTATCACCAAGCACAGGGATGTTTCCTGGCTCGCTCAGCAAGCTGGCACAGTTGCCATCCCAGGGAAGGGCACAGCAGCCCAGCCAGCTGGTGCCCACAAGGGTTCACTGTGCAGGGGCAGAGGACTTCTCTCCTCGTGCCAGGAAAAATAAAGCTGCATCAGTCTGGTTTTCACTCGACCACGGTGATCACAGCTACCAACCTCGCCAGGGCACGTGGCTGCTTTTTCACAGGGCCCACAGAATAAGGACTGCATTAAAAAGGGTGGAATTTTAGCAGTTATTCGGGACTGAATCCTGAAATGGCAGAAAATGGCTTTAAACTGAGCCAAAGTGGCTTGTAAATGAGAAGGGACATACCCCAACATAAAGACGTGGTTTCACAGCCTGACAGGAGAGCATTAAGCAAGTTCTACAGTGCATAAGTACCTTAACAACCATCCTACTTACAGCTGATTTCAGGGTAATTCCCTCCCTGATCTCCTGTACTACTTTTGCACACCTTTAACTCTCTACAAGTCCCTCTTGACATAGTTTCAGACACAGGCTGATAAACGTTTGAACATTGCTGGACACGTTTCAGAGAATAGTTCCAGGCACAAGACTAACTTCCTGTGGTGTCTTTTGTTTCCATCAAGAAAAGCACTGCATATAAAGTAGAAGGGATCATTTTAATTAGCAAGGGCTTGATACCTCAGCTGCTGCTCGAGGCTCAACAACAGGGTCACTCAGGTATGAGAGGGCTCCAGGAGCAAGCCCAAAAATAACTTTAAAGGTACTTAAATTGTAAGGAACAGGATTATGGAGGACTCCAGGTTCTGTCCCCAACTTCAGCTACAGAAGAAAATCCCATTATCCTGTCCCCACACAGATCTTTGAATGGCCTACTTTGAACTCAGTGATGGAAAGGATTCATTGCTTTTAAGCCATAATCTTCACGTAAGAGATGAGATACTGGATTACAGACCTTGTGAGTGACCATTAGTAGGCAATATTCTTTCTTGTTGTATTTTTCATTGAATAGATGATAAAAGATCTGAGGAGGTGGCTCTGGGTTTTTCATTACTTCTGTTTGGTTTTTTAATTCCCTCATTTCGTTAACTGTTCTGTAAAATTACTAGGAACCAGATATTTCGGGATATGAAATGTGAGTAGATTTTAGCCTGAGTTTTCTCAGAGCGAGGAGCAGAGGGGACAGAGGTGTCTCGGTCCTGCCCGTTGTTTTTACCCGGAGCTCCGCAGGCTGCAGAGGGCAGCAGCCTCCAACCCAGCCCGGCAGGGTGAGCTGCACCCAGAACAGACCATGTGTGTTTGTGGGCTTGGAATCCACTCCTACACGCCCAGTGCTCCGATGTCTGTGCAATTCCAGAGCGAGTTTTCCATTTTAATGCAGAATTGTTTCTATTTATAAATGTAACACTAATGTGCAATCTTGATTTTATGACGTTGCTTTCTACATGTCACGGTCACAATCTCCAAAACTGTAGTTGTATGTGGTTATACTTTGCAGATAACTTGTATAAATTATTCTTTGGCCAACACTGTTTTTATCAACACACCAGCCACACAGAAAAGCTGCTTTGTCCTTTGTGCAAGTCAGAGTACAGGGGATGCTGCTCTCCCTCAGTGGAACCTCTTTTCTGGCAGATTTTTGTTAAGTGCTCTGGAAGTTCAGTCAAGGGAAAGAGGTAAAAAAAGGCATAATTACGAACTATAAAAAAGGAATAGATGTTCTCCTATAAAATGTCATTCTCAACCTACCAGGCAGGTGAAGCAATACTCCAAGAAAATCTCAGCATAGAAATACCCAGAACGCTTTGCATTTCCAGGAATTTACTGATTGGGATTTGTATCTTTGATTATGTCAGTAATTCAGCCATTAACCTGCCACAACTAACAGCAGCTGTGCTGAGCTCTTTCCATCCTTTCTCATATAGAAACGATGCTCTAACCTGCTGCTTCTTTCAAGTGAGGAAATTGAAGGAAGGTGCAGGTGTTCAAGACTTAAATTTAATTCTCTTGGAAAGAAAAAGAAAAAAGAATAATTTTCAGATGTTTTTTTTGCTTCCAGAAGCCGAAACAGAACATCTCAGGTTGGAAGGGACCCATAGGGATCATCAAATCCAACTCCCTGCTCTTCACAGGACTACCTAAAATTAAACTTAGGAAACACAGACCCAAAAACCAAACAAAAAAACTCCATCTAAACTCATAAGTTTTGGATGCTCCAAGTTAACAAAAGGGTGCATTTGCTAGTGCAGGGCCCCACGCTAGGACTAAGGTTTATTACTGCCCCAGCTAATTAGAGGACTCAGAGCCTCTGGGAGCCTCCCCAGGCTGAACCCGAGCAGCTCCCTTTCCTCAGGCTCCTCCTGGCTGCAGGACCTTGCAGCCCCTCTCATGAGAGGGATCAGGCACTGGGATTTGGGTTTGTGCCTTTTGCCCCCTTCGGCCCTGTGGTACCAGACAGGAGCTCACTCACCCCTCTGTGTGCAGCATTCCCTGGGGGAAACAACCCTTAAAACATTCTGATTGCACTTGCAACGAGTCTTGGCAAAGCCTGTGCAAAGCCAGCACCATCTTTGCACAGGGACAGACATCCCTGGCCTGTTTAAACTGTGTTCAATCTCCTTTCCATACTCTCCACTTTTATAATTAAAATAGAGTTGCAGGGACAACTGGAATCCTGAGATAGTTACTCTTCTGACTGCACCGAAGTGTGTCATTCAACAATAACTCAGGCACCTGACCACATGCTGCTCCTTACATCAGAAACAGCCCAGACCTGCAAGCCAGTGCTACTGATCAGCTCCTTCCAGCACCTCAGTCCTCACCACTGCATTAATTACCTGGGTCTGGGTAACGAACTTCCCAAGTGACCCCGAGGGTTGAGGGTCCACTCCTGTCCCTTCCCACATCAGCAGGATGATCTCTGAGGTGGTTTTGTCATGTGTATCGTGTGGGTGGCAATCCTGCTGATTCCCATTGTTGGAAAAATCAGAAAACCCTTTAAATCAAGCAGAAAATGTTAAACCTCTTGGACATGCCAGGCACAGCCCAACTGTATAATCACCACTGTCAGCACCACAGTCACGTCAGCAGAGCAGGCTTTGTTCTCCCTGCATGAAATTTCACAATTCCCTACTTTTTTCCAGTCGGTGAGTCCAATCCTTCACGGTTCTGGCTGCGGCAGTTGTCAAGGTGTGACAATAACCAGGAGATGCAGTTCCGTGGCTGTAGCAGGGTGTCTCTGCCCGGGGTTTCAGCTGTGCTCCACCACTCCGAGGCATCGAGGGCTCAGCAGGGACCTCGCACTCCCCGGACCCCTCCCTGCAGCTCTGCCTGCCCTCTCCAAGCCAAACTCTGTGCTCCAGGCTGAAAGCACAAGGATTTCTCTTGGTGGCAGGGATGTATTTGCAGGAAAGCAGAATTTGTTGTGAATGCAAGGAGTTTTCACCTAACAGGACAGATTCTCCTATTGAAAACCATTATTAGCAAAAAAAAACAAACAAAAANGCCTAACAGGACAGATTCTCCTCTTGAAAACCATTAACAGCCATGGTGGTCAAAAACAGCAAAAATTTTTAAAAGATAAATAAATTTTGAAATGTTCTCACTGACTTTTCCCATGTATTGTTCTAAAAATTTTCAAATACCAAGTTAGGATTGTGGATTTTTTCCAACATCCAAAATAAAAAAAAGAAACAATAAAATATTTTTCATAAAGGTATTCCTTACAAACCAAGAGGGGTGTTCACTCATTTTCCTTTGGTTCAATGATTAATTTTGAATTAAACTGTGCAGTGTTTTCTGCCTCACATCATCGATGAGTAAGACTACATGGATGTTGCAACCATCTTTCTGACACCAAGCTCAGAGGTTTTAGAACTGTTATTTTAAAAGGAAAAAAACCAAAACAAAAGGGAAAACCCAGGACTTTTGTGCTAGTAACAAAATTGACCAATGGCTGGGGTCTCAGATCAGATGAGTTGCCGAGGGTACAGTGATTTTTCGAATTCCTGCATGATGTGCTGCTGGTTCTCTTTCTACATCATATTTCAGTGAGCAAATTACTAGGAAAAACCAATGTCCAATTTGTCCTACTGGAGATGATTTTCCTGTGGAAAGCATTGCGCAGAAGTGGTTTCTGCTTTGAGCTGTGTGCCACGTGTCACCAAATATTTACTTTGCATATTACAGCAACTCATCTCTAGATCTTATCTGAGAATGGTGTTTCATATCTGAGTCACTCTTACCCTTCTTGTGTAATCAGAGTACCAAGAAAATGCTGCATTCAGCTTCCAAACAGGACAGGCCAGTCCCCAGCCAAGAGGAGCTGTGTTCAGCTATGGTAAACTGGCATTTTAACTGGGAAAGGAATCTTTCTACCTGCACTGTATTCATGGCAGACAATACCAGGGGTATTCACAGGCATTGACATTTCTTGAATTACAAAACTCTTCCAGCTCCAGGTATCTCTGACTGCACACAAACTCCTGCTGGTGCAAACAGGGGGAGAGCTGTGTGCACAAGGTCTCTGCTTTCTACAACTGAAGAAATGGTTCAGATTTTTCACCAAGCTTTATTAGCAAAGGACCTTTACTCACGGTTAGTTTTCCAGTAGCAGAGATGCTACATCAAAATATGAGTTATCTGTAATAAGATCTCAATACAACTTTATTTTTGTCATGGTTTAACAGAGGTTGCAGTCAGCTGGGCTAGACCTAAACACAAAACAGCAAGAAAGAGACAATCTCACTTCAAAGAACATAGGAACTATTTAAAAGGGAGCAAAGAGAGAATTAAATCTCGGTTTCATCCACCTACAAGTCAGACAAGTGGCACAGTGTGAGCCACTTGTCTGAGGCCCCCCTAAAGTCAATGGAGAGGCACAAAAAACTCCTTTGTGCCCCATTCCACCTGCACAGGTGGGTGAAGAAGGCCTGGCCAGGAGGAGACCTGACCTCACTGCCCTGCTGGGTGTCCTGTCCTGGGCCAGACTCCAAACCTCCTGGAGCTTCCCCAGGGACATTGTCCCCTCCGTGGGTCAGGTAGGGGATATCCAGCAGCACTCTGGCTCTGCAGAAACCCCCAGGTGAGAATTTACAGTCCTTATCTCACACAAAGATCCTTCTGATCTTAACTCCACAGTTAAAACATCCACAGTCAGAAACAGGATTACCAACTACATGCAGAAAAAAACCCCATAAAAATCTTGAATCCAGTTTTCCCATCCTATGAGAAACTGTAAGCAAAAATAGGAAAGAAGCCACCAATAATTGTGAGCAGCTCCTACGTGCAGCAAGTGGCTATTTTTTATGACGATAGGAAAAGCAATCATCACCTGATGGACAATTTATAATGATTAATGCACCCTTGTTTATCTCTGATAGCATACATGCTACTCAGGGGGCTGATACCATCTCTCTCCTTGCCAAGCATCACACCGTTCCTCCTAGAGCAAGCACCGTAATTAGGGTTGGGAAACAAAGCCAGTGATAGGCATGTAAACCAAAGCTTAACACCACTCACTTCCCCCCAGGCTGGAGAATCACGGCGAGGTTGGCAGGGCAGCACAGCAGGCACAAAAGCACGTCTGGCAGGGGACAGGAGGGTCTTTGCACCCCTCAGCTCACCTGAAACAAAGGCTGCAGGGGACGGAGCAGGGGCAGAGCTGTCACTGCCTCCTGTCACCTGCAAGGAGCTCCAGCCAGGGCAGGGCCTTCCCCAGGTGCCAGCTTGGCAGCAGGTGGGTGAATTGAGGCTGTTGTAAGTATTTAAACACTTAAAGCCATCCTACATCACAGCCAGATTTGTTGTGCGTGAGTGCTTTTGGATGCACCCATGGTTCCATCACTTATTTTCCTCTGCTGTTCAAGGATAAGAAAAGGCACCCATCCCCTAAGAAACGGGTCCTTTCTCCCACACTGATTTCCTGACATAAATATATAAAGGACTGTCCTTAAATTCATTTTTTCTATGGATATTACCATTTTGACACTTCTCCCTTTTTTTCTTCAATAGAGTGTTTTCCCTAGACCTTAAAGCACCTCTTCAAGGAATAGCATGTTGCTGTATGAACACGCAGAGACTTTCCTAAGAAAATATTGTCAAAATAAGGTCTCTCCACAAAGCATTTGAGTTTCAATAAAGCATCATTTTAGCATTTCTATCAAAATTGAGTTATTATGATCAATCTATTATTGTCCTGTCCATGAAGAAAACACAAAGGAGTGAATAACTTGCCCAATATCATGTAAGAAACCTGTGAAAGAGCAAAGATTTGAAAGGCAGAAATGGGATCGGCCACAGTTACTGTCAGCCATCCTTTCATATTTCTAGTTTAGCCTGGAGATGTGGCTGTGGTGAGGTGCCTGCAGCTGCTCTGGTGATGTGTGTGTCGTGCAGAGTGCTGAGCCTCCGCCTGGGCAGGGAGGCAAACCTGAGCAAGTGCCCTGTGCCTCGTCCTTCGTGTCTGGAGGAGAGGGTGGTGCTGTGCTGTCACCATTAACAGCGTCCAAACCCGCCAAAACATCCATTAACAACAACAAAAAATCTCTGTTTCCAGAGTTTCCAAGTTGTGGTGACAAAAGGGGCAGGAAAACTTGGAGTGCACAACAGTTCCCTCTCTCCTTCCTTTACCCATGGGCAGTTTCCCAGCTGTACTGGGAAATATAAAACATTGTTTTGTTAACTACTGTCCAGTCCTGACTTTCCAAGCTCAGGGGCTTCCTGCACTGCTGCAGCCCTTTCTGGAGTAAGATTTTGCCCAGGAGCTGAGCCAACAGCACGTTCTGTGTAGGTGATGTGAGATGTGAGTCTGCCAGGAACACCCAGGGCATCCTGCTCTGTCCTTGTGGGAAGCACTGGGGATGGGCTCCTGCTGTGGAGGAAGATCTTTGTGCAAAACAGTTTTGCAGGAGGTTCAGATGAAGCAAAAACGATTTTACTGAGAGGGTCACACAGCCACGGTTATACTTGGAGGTGCCAAATGTGTGGCATCTGAGGGAGGTGGTTTTGTCTCTGTTTCTCACCTTTCAAATATATTTAAATTGGTAATAAATTCAGTTAGTTTTTCCCAAGTCAAGTCTGGTTTGCCTGAGATGGTAACTGGAGAGTGATTTCCCTGACTTCATCTCATCTGAAGAACACTTCCATCCCATTTTCACTGCTGAGGAGGAGAATTAGAGCATCTGGGTGGGCATCTGGCAACCCACCAGAGAGACAAAGCACCTACTTAACAGAAATCCAGTCCAGCCACAGACCTGGCTACCAAGAGGGTCCCAGCTGAAATATCAATGGTTACCAGCCTGCACAGAGATCTTGGCTGATCTAAGCACACTTAATTGGTCAGAAAGCCAAAGTGATGGCTGATTGTGGGCGCCAGCTCTGATTTTGCTGTGTCTTAAGCCAGGCCTCCCCTGATAGGGGAGGAATTCTCTTAAATCAGGCCTCCCCTGATGAAGGAGGAATTTAGAGTCCTTGCCAGGAGTCCAATAGATGAAAGAAACTTTCAGCACTCTCTGCTTTAAGATAGTTTATTAAGTCTTATCNAATTTTAGACATCTTCTACTGCAGAAGATGGAGTATTAGAAGAAGAAGAAGAAGAAGAAGGTCTAGAAACAACAACAATCCTCCATTTTGGAGTTTTTGCTTTTTATCTATTTACTACATTAATAAACCCAAAACCTTTAGATTTTTCACCCTGTGATAACCTTACACAACATTCTATCATTTAGTTCTCACTGAAGTAGATTCTAGTTCTTCCCAAAGAGTTGGCAGTTTTCTCCATGGATAAAGGTCAAAGACAGTGTTGTCTAGGGGGGTAGAACCCTTCAAAACAGGCAGGGAAATATTCTCTGCATTCCGGGCTCCCACAGCTGATCTCAATAATACAATATCAGAGCCCCAGACACACCTCTGCCTGTGCTTTTCATCATTCTTTTCTCCTACAGAAGCATCGTGGGTGAGGATCCACACTTTCCTCTCCATTGCCCTCAAGTTATTCCTGTGCTGCTTCTCATCACCTCCATCAGCTTTCAGCTTGGCACAAAGGAAAATTTCTGGGATATTGGGAAAAAAACAAAGCAACACAAACAACCTCTGGTGCAAGCCTGTCACACCACATTCCTTTAGTGACAGAGCAGGTGTGAGCAGTGGGCTGGGACTGTGCAAACTGGGGTAATTACACACTGTGCACAGCTGACCCGTGCCTTCCCCAGGATGTCACTGGGGCAGGACCCAGCCATGCCACTGCTCAGCCGTGGGCTCCTGCCCCACTCACAGCCAGAGCAAAGACATGGATGAAGGGACCACCTTTTGAAGCCTTTTTTCCTCCCCAGATTTGCCAGAGCTACATAAAGGTAAGAGCTTTCAAATTGCCTGGGATCAACACTGTGTTTCCTCCTCAGGAGGGAGAGGAAGGGAGGTGAGAAAGGTGACAAGGGCTAAAGCAGACAGTGAGCTGGGGCAGGATGGCAGCTGTGGCTCTCTGCTGGGAATGTTCACTTTTTGTGATTAAATTGTCAAGCTCTCAAAATCTGCAAGCCTCTCTCATGTTCCTAAAATCTGGAGGCAAAGGTTTTTCTCGGGATATTTTCTCTTTCTCCTAGAACAGAGCAGAGATGGAAGAGAGGAAAAGGAGCTTTCTGAGAAGGTGGAAATGAGAGCAGTAATAAGGATGGAAATTCAGACTAATGCACCATAGGAAAGGGCTTAGCTCACACATAAAAGCAGGGCACACACCTGCTTGCTTCAAGTGAATTTATTCATAATAACTTTGTAAGAGTTGCTAAACCAGCTCCAGATGCTGTAGGACACATTACCTGAGCTGCTCTATCAGCTTTCAATTGAAGGACAAGTTATGGACATTATATTTAAAAGGGTATAAACGAAATGCTGGCTACCCATGATTCAATGCTGTTGGTGAGGGAATGTTCATCTATAAAGGAATTAGATTAAAAATTAGCAAACGTCAATTTTTAAAGTAATGATGAAGTGCTGGAAACAACTGTGTAAGGCTGCCCTCAATTTTGAAAGCTAAAAGGGAACGTGAAAGAAAAGTTGTGTTCATAGAGGACAAGGACTGAATCCAAACTCAGCATTCCCCATCTTCTGTGTGCTCAAGTTTTAAGGCATAACCAAATGTGACCATGTCCCAGCAGAACTGATGAAGTGTCTCCCCAGAGCAGTATTTCTGTCCACAACAGAACAAGCAAAACCAAGATTAATTAATTGTTAAACGTCACTGTGGCAGAACAGGATGTGAGCCCATTTTTTTTTTCCCCAGTGCAGGTTAAGGCACAAACCACTGGACAATACACCCCTTTAGTGGTCATTACTCTATTTTTGGAATGGTAATTAGGGAGGGACAAGTTCTAATGCAATCCCAGGGCTCAGCTGTGCTCACCCTTCAGAGCAAGTGCCCTTTAAATGAGAATAAAGTTGGTCATCTCAAGGGAACAAGGGATTATACATCAAACAGTAAATTAAGGAAAAAGGTTTAATAGATAAACCTGGTTTGCATCAAAGGTTAGCACAGAAAGCAGTGATGGATCTTATTCGGTATTTTAATTAATAACCTTGGCAGAAATATAGGAGTGGCTAATAAAATGTATGACTTAAGAAACAAATTATGGAAGCAGAAAATCTATTACACAGAATAAGAAAAGTTAGAGACCTGTTGTGGCAGTGTCTGTATGCATTATAATGCCACAAAGCAGTGCACTTAGAAAACTACCAGAAACTTCAGCTGCGAGCTGGGAATTCATTAGTGCAGAATGACAGTGGAGGAGAAAGACCTGCTGCTGGTTAATGACAACTTAAACACAAACCACCAGCGTGAGGTGGCTGTGGAAAAGGAAATAAGTGCTGCTGGATTGTTCTGCAGACAGCTTTTCCATTAAATACAAGATGACATTCATACCATTCCACAGGCTGAGGACAGAGATCACTGACCACTCAGGGACAAGACGGGTGAATTCACCGTGCAGAAATGAAAAGGACCCAAAACTTTGCTCAGCCCTGTGAAGGAAAGGCTGCAAAGGGACAGGAGAGTTCTCTGGGCTGGCTTGAGGGGAGAAGGTTTTCTGTAAGAGCATGATGCTGGCACAATAACACACAGCAGGGAGCTACCATTAATAATTCTAGACTAGGAGGTTTGTGAAAGTTTACAGTGTTTTGGATTGATTAAAGGTGAGAGCAACAGGAGCAGTGAATGCACTGAATTATAGACCGGGCTCCCTTCATGAAGGATTAACCTAACATAAACAGCCGGTGTGGGACAGGACTGGAAAATCCAGGCAGTCCCTGCCTCCCCTGCAGCCTTGTGAGTGCACACATCGGGCAGCGAGTCAAGGCAGTCAACAGACAAGAAAAGGGAACCAGGTGAGGAGTTTCCAGCAAGAAATAGGGTGCATATTCAGCCAGTCCCCCACAGCTCCACCCTCTCCACTTGAAGAGGCTGGTAGCCTGGTCCAGGCTTAAAAGCCAGAATAACTTTGATATTAAAAAATTATTTTCATGCGTAAAGAATGGGGAATTGGCAGAGCATTCTTCATCTCCTTGAAAAGGTTGTCTACTTCAGATATAATGAATACTTTTAAAAGTACAGCTTCTCATTTGCTGCCAGCAGTCCTCTCTTTTAGCTTCTATTTAAGAATGAGAATAGGCAAATACCTGAATGCTGCTCCCCAATTATGTTTGCCTGTATTAGAGCTGGAACTATTCCTTCTTGAACATCTGAAAACCCTCAGCACATTGTGAATGTTACCCAAAATGACCAGCGCAGGACTAAAGGGAAAAGATCTTTCCACTGAGGATTTCAGTGTTTCATTGCTAGCCCAAACCTGGAATTAACTGCTTCAATGAAGTGAAACAGGCTCTTGATATTGTTCAAGCCCCAGATGTAATTGCATGCCAGCAATGGCATTTTATGGCCACTCTGCAAAATATCAGAAATTTAAATTGCCTCATAAACACAGCTGGAAGGGCTAAAGGCCCAGGAAAACCTTAAACTAATGATGACAGAACAAGAACACATTGCAGCAAACTGAAAGCCTTTGGGCCAGTATCCTACAAGCCACCAGGCCACTGGAGAAAACTGCTAGACCTCCATATGTCCATGGAATGTGAAGATCCCTTACTATAATGTTTTAATGCTAATCTTCCAAAATACCAAATTTTTGAATGTAGCACCCTATATTCTTCAAACACCCGATTCTTAAGGTTTCCTCCCAAATTCCATGTTCCCTTTTTTCTGTCCTGAACACACCCTCACTGAATGGCACATCCCACACTGACATCAAATGAAGCTGGAATGGAGATTAAACGCTTCTTATAAAGTCACTGCTTGCTGAGATGCCGTCCTTGAGAGCCAGCTATGAACCTGAAAGCAGAACTAGCACTGCAGTGAACTTCCATTTTCAAATGAAACCCCTTTCCAAGCACAGAGATAGTGCCTGTGCCCCTGCAGGTGCACCCTGAGTTCAGCCCACCCATGGGGTTATTCAGCCAGCAGGGACATTGGGGGGACGAGCAGAGGTGAGGATGGGAGCTGGAGAGCGGGGCTGCGAGGGGAATTTGGGCTGCGAGGGGAATTTGGGCTGCGAGGGGAATTTGGGCTGCGAGGGGAATTTCACAGCTCATAGCTTTGCTTGCCTGCATGGGGCTGCTCTTCACACCCAAACCAAGACCCTGGAGCAAATCAGAGGAGGATGATGGAAACTGCCTGCCCATTCTTCCCTGGAACCTGTCCTTGCTGAACAGAGAGGCTTTGTCATTTGCACCTCGCTGTCACTGAACTGGCTCTTTGTGCATACGGTGTGATTTAATTCTTTTTTTTTTAATACTGATTTCCACAGGACTTAAAGTCAGCCTTATTTTCCAGTGCATATCCATATGTAGAAGAGACTAAAACTTGAGAGAATCCAGGAAATTGTTTTGGGTCCCCTGGGACGGTGCAGTTCTGCCTCCAAATCGAGCAGTTTGCAGTAGTTTGAGTCAATCTGCTTCAGATAAAGCCAGGCTCACTCCAGGAGAGCTCCAGGGGCTGCTCTGCCCTTGCACAGAGCTCTGTTTGCTCGGGGTGACGGCAGAGAAGGCAACTCACATCTCCTCCTAAGCTGTTAATTGTGACCCTCCTGGGTGATACTGCAGGGAAGTTTACAGGGCATTTTCCTGCTCTTCAGGAACTGCTGCCCGATATTTCTCCTTACGACATTTCCTCCAGGGCTACTCACTCTGTTCTCTCCTGTCTTCCTCTCCAACATCTGAAAAAGAGGGAAGTCTCTAGCTCTAATCTATGGCAATAACTCCTACAGGTTTGGGAGTCACAGCCCTGAAGGGCTCTCAGGCACCTCAGACATGGCTGGAACCAAGAACTGAGAGTAAGCACTACTCTGTTAAATTAAAGGGTCTGCTGAGTTGCATAAACCACCCCAGAAAATGCCTTTCCTGGACCTCTGGACTCGCAGCATTCAGGCCCAGAGGGGATCCAAGCCCCTGGTGCTTTCTCCCACACAGGCTGAGGAGGCTCCTGCAGGAGCTGAGCCCAGCTGCCCACCCAGCACCAGCAGCAGCACTGAAAATGAGCAAATTCGGGGCTTTACCAACAGCCTCAGCCCACAGCTTCGGTGCCTGGCAGCTCCGATAGATCAAACACAAACCTGGCATCCCACACTACTCCCTGCTCTGCTGCTGATTCACTTTTGCACCTCGTGTCCTACACACTTACCTGGTGATATTATCCTGATCCCTGGCTGGGTGGAGCCAGGATTAGTCAGTGTGTGCTGGCTCTGGGCAGTTACCCTGACAAGTTCTCACCGTGTTAGCCATTATAATTCCCTCCTACCCTGTGCCTCTTGCTTACAGGCGCTGGATGGAATTCAAAAGCCCTTTCCTCTTTTTCCTGTTCCACGGCGAGATGAATTCTGCAGAAGTGTCACCCAAATGGACACCACCCAGTGTTTAGTGCATGGTGTGTCAGTACCCAGATAAGAATAAGACAAAAACTTGGAGACTCCCTGTAATTTTGCCCACTAATCCCCGTCCCAGGGGAACAACTCTTGGCCAACCCTGGCTAAGGTAACATTATCTGTCACCGCACTCCTGAGCCCGCAGTCGCTGCTGACACACTCTTTCTTCCCCCTTGGCTCTCACAGCTTCATCCTACCCAAATTCTCTCGACTCTCGCCTTTGTTCTTCTCAGTGGGATCCTCACGAAGCTTCAACAATGGCCTATTAATACCTCTGACATCCCAATCCCCTATATTAGCTCCTTTATAAAAGTTATACCGAGATGCACCTTTCTCCAGCCATCGTCTCCAATCCATATATTTCCAATTTCCTTCAGCATCTTTGGCCTTAATGTGGCCAGTGCTGGATTTCTGATTTTTTCTCCACACCATCCTACCTATTCCCTTTATTATTCATTCTGCTACCATTTTCCATATCACCTGCTGTTCATCCAGATTTGTGAAAATTACAGCACTTCTTCCCTGATGACATTTTCAAATTCCTTCTTTTTTTCCTCCCTGAGGGACTGATGATTTATCTCAGCACTACTGATCCCCCCTTTTTTGTCCTCCCCACCCATATTGCCCTCCAACACCCCTTGGGAACAGACCTGTTGAGATCACCCTGCCTTGCCGAGCAATTCCCCTGCTGCTTTTCTTTGACCTCACACACTCGGGCAGTTTGTGCCTCTGTGCTCCTTTTCCCCCCAGAACTTCCCTTCCTCGCTGACCTGTGCAAAAACCTGGGCCTTTCTTCTGCAAAGGACTCCTGCAGAAAATGTTAGTAGGAAATCAACCAGTTAATACTGGTTCAAGGGGCAGCTAGGAATAATTAACGCCTTTGCACTGACAGAAATACAAACACACATCTCCATCCGTGTCCCCTTCCTCCCACCCTTCATTGCGAGAGCAGCTCCTGCTAACACCTGCAGAACACATATTTTGTGGCCCGATCTTGCTCAGAGCCTCAGGCAGCGCAGTCATCTTTATCAACAGAATTTATCAACAGAATAATAAGGATGTTTCCCAACAAAAGCCTGTCACCTACCGATGAGACAATGGTTTCACAGGACAAAACTGGTCGCGATAACAATGATGATAAGGTTGCACAACAACCCGAGGAAAGACAGATCTGAATTGCCACTGATTGCACTGACTTAATCACACGTGAAGGTTTTTCACAGGTGCTCCAAGTGTGCTTCTCCCCTTCTTGATTACTTTGGCAATCCATAGGGGAAAAAAAAAATTCAATAGGTTAACTTTTCTGCAAAGGTAACTCTGAGTTTACACACTTTGAATAGTGTTTTCTGGGGCAGCATTTTTAGCTTTCCAGCACAAGGAAATACGTTAAGATGGGATTTTCTGCTCTCCGCCTTCCTCATCACCAAGTGCGACAGGAACTGACCGGTCTCCAGCCTACAGAAAAGCCAGAATGTGAGAACTGCGAATTTCCCACTAAGTATCACCCAAGTGTAGAAGCAGGGACTCCAGAAGCACTGGCAGATACAGGGCACGGAGAGCGAGGTGCAGCAGGTTTGGTGGAGCCCTCCCTTTGGCAGGTGATTCGCCCCAAACGGGCCAGGAGACACTTCAGGGACAGAGACAGAGTCAGAGCAGTGGGTGTTTGCTTTATTCGGTAGCGGGTGTGTGGGGGGATCTCTCCTCTGAGCACACACACCCCAGCACTTCCTACAGCACAGTATTATGGGTTAAATCATGAATATTCATCACATTCCTTGGGACAGGAGCGATTGTACAAATTATTTCTCAGAAGTCATTAATATCATTAGCATACGTGCCACGCATGCGCTGTGTGTCCTGGTGGTCGCACTGAGGAAGGCTTCTCCTCTTCCTCGGGGCTCTTTTGATGAAGGCTGGTAGTCTTCCTCCCAATGCACTTTTCACCTTTCTCCCCGGGGCATGCGTGGTCCTTTGAGGAATGATTCAGCGGTTTCTGAGATGATCCTTGGCCCCTCTATCTTGACAAAATTAGGGCAAATCCGGCTTCTTGGGTTTTGTAATTAACATTTGCTGTTGGAATCAACATTTGCTGTCTCCCAATACTTGACTGTGCTTACATGAGTCAGCTGTTGACCCCCTTTGGCACAGGTGAGGCGCAGAGATGTTTGGAGAGAAGGCTCGCGGGGAGGTGCCCATGGTGATGTACGAGCCCCACCGCCACCGGCAGGAGCCCTCGGCCCCGCAGCTCTACGGCCAGGAGGGTAAGTGGGGCCATGGAACAGCTCCCACAGGGGTCCCCGGGCACAGCGAGGGGTGGCTTCCTGCACATCACCCAGCACATTCGGGGCCCAGCCCTGCCAGGCCGTGATGGGGTTAGAAAGCCTCTGTGCCAGCATATAAAACCCAAGGCTGGGGTAGGATCTCCTGATGGAAACATCAGCAAGTGGCAATAAATAGTTTTGTTGGTGTAGTTAATGATTTTTCAAACAACACATGCTTTTTTGCAGCTGTATCGCTACAATAATTTCGTATTCCTAACGTGCAGATACGTTCAGCCAGCAAACTCTGTAGGTGGATGGGCTGTGTCCTGCTCAAATGCCATCCAGCTGTAGAGAGGACTGGCCTTTTCCCTAACAGCCCTGCTGGCCAGAGCTGCCCTCCCTGGGCGGGTTCTGCAGCCAGACTCCTACAGGGATGAACAACCACGGGTGCAGCGCTGACAATTCAGCTCCGAGGTGCCCAGAGCTGCTGCTCCTCGTTTGGCTTTTCCTCCTGAGACCAGGCACTGCTCTCACACCTACACAGCTCTCTCACAACGCTCCTTGTCTGCAGTGATTGTACCTTGGTTACCTCCCTGCTACCGAGGAAATTGCCATTTACTGGACTGGACTGGAGAAAAAATGCGAGTGGGAGATGAGGTAGTGACTAATAAGGCTCGATGTGTCAGTCGTGGGCCTCTAAACCTGACTCATTTTCAGAGCATTTCGCTCTGATCAGATCTCTCTGTAAATAGTTTTGTCTTCAAAGATCTCCCTGGCCTCTTTCGAAGCTCAGCAGAGCTTGCAGGAGACTGGGGAGAAGGAGTCTCACTTGAGAGCTGCTCAGCCAAGGGACAGGCACTGCACACATCCAACTCTGAGCTGCGGGGTCTCGTCCTTGTGCAGGAAGCAGATCCTTCCCAAAAACACATCGAGTGGTAACTCACTGGTACTGAGCACATTCCTTTTCTAGATTAGAAGGAAATTATTTAGTTTTTAATTTTTTTACTTTTTTCCCCTACAAATAACACCCCCTAAAATATAAACAAAACCATCAAACAGAAGACCCCTCAAAGCCAGAAACTAAATGCCACCCCACCACCACGAAACCCAAATGCCATTGCAAATCTTTACTACTTCTGGCAAGCCATTCAAGAAAATATTGCGAACACTCTTTTCACCTTTGCCACTGTATTTTGTCTCACTCTGGACAATTCCAGTTCTGTATTCCATTTTGTATCGCTGTGGGCTCATTCCCTGGTTGCACTCACATCGTTTCTGGAAAGCTCGAGCACAGGCTGGGTCCCAGCTCAGGGCTGCTCTGCCTGGGGGTGAGGGTTTCTCCAGTGCTGTCCAGGCTCCACCAACCAAGATTGCTCACAGGGACTGTCCTCCTGTCCCAAACTCAGTCCTGTAGTTTGGTACCACATCCACACTAGCTGGCTGTAAAGCTGTGTACACGGATTTATTTTGAATGTATTCATGGGTGTATTTTTTAACACAGTCATTTATTTCACCTCAGGTAGGCTGATTGCATTCTTAATTTGAAAGATCAGTAAGAGAACTGAAAAACCTTGAGGTGTCTTAGTCACCAGCTTCCCTACTCCCAAAACAAAAGGAAAAAGATCTCTTAACTTTTTTTTTCTAGAACAAGGAGTATGATGAAGTAACTTGGTTGAAAGCTGCTGAAGTTCGAGCTGGTAAAAAGACTGTAAATACTCACAGTAAGGGTAATTATCACTGAAGTTAGAGGCATTGCAGATCCTTTATCAGTAAAGTCCTTAAATTAAGATTGAGTATCATATCATGCCAGTGTGATGCTGAAATGCACGCAGTTGCTGCCTTTCCTAAACAGTGATTTGGTTTCTCAGCTTTTGTTACAGAGAAAGTGAGACCGACCCGGTCACTGCAGGCTCTCTTGGCTTTAAAAACCCAGGAATTGGTTCAGGGGCTGTTTCTCCCTGTGCTGGATTTTGCCCTCCCTGCGAGGCACCTCTTGTCTCACTCCTCGGGGCTCTCGGGAGCCAGAAGCTGTTTGCACTTTTACATTCTGCCCTGGTTTTCTTTGCACAGGGAGCTACGAGTTTCCTTCTCCCCCGCCGTACTCCTACCGAGAAACCACCACCATCGAGGAGCCCGGTGAGTGCAGGGGTTGTGCTTCTGACAGTTCTGGTGCCACACGCCAACAAAAGTGAAATGGGTTTAGTTTTAAAATCAACAGGGAGGATGGGAGCTTTCTGACCCAATCTCAATCTCATACGCTGGAAAATTTCCACAGAAATGTCAGAAAATAAATTAAGACAAGGGACTCAGACTTGATTTTCCAGCGTTAGCCAATCTACACACGTACCCATTAAAAAAAAAACAAACCAAAAAAACCCAGCCAGAAGGCAGGGCTTTCAGAATAAATAATTTTAAGACCAGTGTTCCTGATCTAGTCACGTGTATGGAAGTGGAGATCTCAAAGGAGATGCTGAGGAAAGGCTTCAAAGAACAGGCAGTAACACCTCATACAGGAGGAAAGGAGACATACATTTTTAAATACCCCTAAAACCAGCAGGCACTTGAACTCAGACATGCTCTATCCTATCTAACAGATACCTTCCCACTCCTCAAGTTTTGCCTCAGGCTACAGTGTGAAGTTGTACCCTAAACTTGCTTTAGGATCCTTAAAATAGTGGTTTTTTCCTTGAAAACATTTCTGAAAAAATAACCTTCACATACCCACAAGGGGCATGCCCCTCAGGGAGTATGACAGTCAAGTCTAGACTGGAAAAACATGAGCTAGAGACTAACTGGGGACAGCACCAGCAGCTGTTCGATGGCATTTAGGTGTTGGAGTAACTGCTTTGATGAATTTCTCATAACTACTGAGAAGCTGATCCACAAAGTTCCTCTATATCCTTCAAACCTCTTCAGGGAGAACAAGCATTTTCACATTATTTTAAGTATCAGAAGATAAATTCTCAGAGTCAGAGTACATCCACCAGAGGGTGGTGGGGACTGCCTGACTGGGGATTACCCCACAGACAATTAATTCCCAGGGCATGTCCTTATCCCAGTAAATCCTGGCTGGTTTCAGGTGCAGTGTAATGGGACACACAGAGCACCCAGCACAGTGGCTCTTTAAAATACACCTGGAATCACCAATAACACGGGTGCCACGTTAAGAACCCACATCCTCCCAATCAAGGCTTTATAACTTGTGAAACACTTCCCGTGCTTCTAATTTGGCTGCTTCTCCTCTCCTCCTGCACTCAGTTTATTTGGTGTCCCAGCCTCCGATCATCGTGGCAGGGATCTTCTCCAGCAAACCAACATCCACAATCTGTCCCTCCTGCCGCCAGCACATCACCACCCAGGTCACCTACAGACTGGGCAAGCTGTCCTACCTCCTGTGCACCAGCCTGTGCATGGTCGGGTAAGTTTGCATGGGCACTTTGCAGATTCAGCATAGCAGAAGGTTAAAAATGAGTAATTAAAAATCAAAGTTCCAGCTAGTGCTTATACAGACAGTTTGCCCTTTTCCATTTGGTAAGAAGCCATCCTGTCCTTTCAAGTGCCAGTCATCCTGCCACAGGGGATGCAAACGTGCTAAATTTAACCCAGGATGTTTCACTTTTCATAAGACAAGCAGAAATTGGTACAACGTTGTCTACTTCCCTACTGTAATTTAGAGTCAGGCTCAGAAACAGACTCATGCATAAGATGTCAGAAGCAGAGAAGATTAATTTTTTGGAAGATGCTTTAAACATTAATAGACTTGGGAAAGAAGTGGATTCACGCAGTGAAAAGGCAGACAGAACAAGGCAGGGATAAATCACGGATGTGGCCAGCAGAAGGGAAAGCCAGTAATCATTCTGTGCATGTCCCTGTCCCCTTTGGCTGCAGGTGCTGCTTCGGATGCTGCTTCGTGCCTCTCTTTGTGAAGATCTTCAAGGATGCAGATCATTACTGCCCCTGCTGCCAGTTTCACATTTATAGATACAAAAGACTATAGAAACAAAGTTTATGCAACCGGATGATGTAAAGCCTCCATTTCCCAATGGCATAAGATTCTGCACATAAACCACTGCTAGGAAACCCACAGGAGTGTGCTTAGGTTCTGCAGCTCCCTTCCTGGTGAACCCACCTGGTAAACTCGTTTACCACCACATGGTTGGACTGGCTTTAAAACAAAAACACTTCAAGACTAATTAAGTGCCACTTAATTCATGCTCTGTTTGATTCACTGCCCTGTGCTGTGAAGTTTCCTGCTGGTGAGTGCTTCAGCTCCTCTCCAATCTCCCACCCAGCTGGGACAGACTCCTCTGGACCTCTCAGCCCAGCAGTAACCAAGGTTTGGACATGGATGTTTCAGAGAAGCTCTTACCTTCTCTGCACTGGAACTGACTGGTCGGGATTTCATTTCTCTCTGCTCTTCCTCCTACGGGACCGACCCCTGCAGGGCTGTGGGTGGTACAGCGTAGCTGATTATTTATTAACAAAACACTAACTTATGAGACTGTCTTTACTCTGTTATGTATGAGGTAAGAAAATAAACCTGTTACTGTTCACAACACTGGCAAAACATGTGCTGTTGGCATTGCTTCCATCCCCGTTGCACCCAGGGCAGAGATGCAGGTCACTGGGACACCCCTTTACATTAACAAGCTACAATCCACAAGGCAAACGCACAAAAAAGAAAAATCAGCAAACACAGCTTGGAAAAAGTCACCACATCACAAGGCCTTGATTTTATCTCTCGGCCTTCTCACCGCAGTGCATCATCTCCCAAAGCAGGACTTATGAGACTTCAACTTCACACAGAACTTTTCAGTCACCTTATTTGTGAAATCAAATATCTGCAATTACAGTGCCTGGGAGGTGCCCAGAACCTTCTCAGCACTGACAGCAGCAGCAGCTGCTGGAAAAATAAACAGGAAGAGAAGAAACCCATGTATTTCCATCTTATAAGATCATAAATACTTTTACACCTGATGGCTGAGGGCGGGTGGGACGAGTGGCAGCAGCTCTGGGCTGCTCCCATACCCCGCTCTGAGTACAGGGACAGCACAACGGGGCACTGAAAGAACTTCAGAAGCTCCTTATCCAAACTCTTTCCCGGAGGTGCAACCACGCTCCCTGTCCCCGGTCTGTGTGTCCAGTCCCCCTGTCCCTGCTGTGTGTCCATCCCTG
>VZRO01002699.1:149093-170322 GCA_013397915.1 Daphoenositta chrysoptera
GAGCTGATCCCACAATTTACATCGGACAAACTGCCCCCACAGAGCTGATCCCATGGTTTGGATTGGACAAACTGCCCCCACTGAGCTGATCCCACAGTTTGGACTGGACAAACTGCCCCACTGAGCTGATCCCATGGTTTAGTTAAGCTAGGCTGGGCATATGCACTGATTTTTACTCCAACACCCACAGAACTGCAGCCTTTAGACTACAGAAACCCCAGTCTTCAGACTGTGACACGTGAAAAAACAATCAATGTCAGTAAAAACTGTTAAACAACCATGTTCCCGGCCCTACATGAAACCCCGAGCCAGCACTCCCCAGCCTCCTCAACACTCCCGGAGCAGCTGCCCAGCTTTCACTCCTCCATACCCGGGCCAGCGACTCGCCCTCCTCTGGCCACCCATCCACTGTGACCTGATGGAATACAAACCCACAGGGACTGAAGGCAGCCACACAGATGGCAGCACAACAGGTTTTACCAATTCACACTGTTTTTTTGGATGTTAAAATTTTTCTCCATTTTATAACCTGGTTGTGAAACCCCAGGCTTTGCTTTTAATTAGTGGTAAATAATGCACCAAGTCAGGGACCCCAAATCCACATGAATATACACATAGCAAAGAAACTATATAAATATATGACTTGAGAAGTGCAGGAGGTTTTTAACAGAAGAAGTCAGGACATTTTTACACCACTATTTACAGGTACACAAGTATTTAATAAAAAATAAAGGCACCAGCCATAGCAAATTGAATTTCCTGCTGTGCTTGGTATACAGCTAACTTCAACATCACCTGGGACAGAAATTAAGTTGAACACAGATTTGGAGCCGGATTAGGAAATATGACATGTGAACATTTCCCCCTTTTTTTGACCCCAGAGACCAGACAGGTTTAACAGCCAACAATGAAGGAACACTCACTGCTCTCACATCAAACAGCGACACTCTGCACCTCAATACCAAAACGTTTCAGATAAAACAAGAGCTCAAAATGTGGAAGCTGACATACAAATCAGAATTTACCTTCTGGCCAGCACACCTTACATTACTAACACCATTCCTGACACACAATTTGGCTGAACTTTGCCAACTTCATCTACTTGATCTACCCAAAATCTCCGAGTTCTGAGCGACCCACGAGCTGTAACTCCCAATCCTCTCCAAAATGAAGGGCCAAGACACCGATGCAGTGTTTACCCTGGGCTGTTTTATTTACAGTATGTACAGCTGCTACAGAAAACGGTTTCTCACAGAGGATTTCAAACAGCACCCCCCGGCGTGGTTCCCATGCGGGCGCTGCTGCCCGCAGCCAGCGCAGGCCCGCGGCCGGGCGGGGATGCTGGCACGGGATGCTGGCACGGGATGCTGGCACGGGGTGCTGGCACGGGGTGCTGGCACGGGAATGCTGGCACGGAGCTCCAGAGGGCAGCAGCTGAGGTAGATCGGGATGCGGGAGGCACTGGCTCTGCTCGTCCTGCGGCAGCTCTGCCGTGTCGGGGTCGCTGTGCCAGCCTGGGCGGGTGACGGGGGCCGGGGCTGGCTGTCACTCTCTAGGCAGCAGCTTTGTCACTGGTGTGATCTGCTCAGATTGCACAGAATGCTTTGGACTCCTTTAGGATAAAAGGCACTATGTAAATCTACAGGAACAACGCTCTATTTTCGTAGGGAGAATTCGGATGGGCCGTTAACAACGTGTTGCTCTGATGCTGTGTATCCTGAAATTACATCCTTATTGCTCAACACTTGTATTACCTTAATTTAATGCATTCACTATTATCCAGATAACTCCAAAATCTGAATAAAGAAATGAAAAGCATGGCAGTTTTGAAGACTGTATTTTTGAAATTTTTTAAAATGAACTAAACAAACATACTGCACCTGAGAAACCCTCCTGTCCTCCTCTTCTCTTCATAGGTGTGTTTCCATTTTTGAGGAACAAGTTACTTGTGCTCCAAAAAATTTTTTTTCCAGAAAAATCCTTCAGTCATTGAAAACTGCATATGGAATGCCTCAAAGTATGGACATCACCCAACTAGTGTGGGAACAGCACAAATACTGAAGCACATAAAATCCAGTCATCTAAAAACCAAAAGGCACCCAAAATCTGTTAGCGGCTTTTTCTTCTGAAATAGGAAGGATCGTGTTTCTTAAGATAGTCCCTAAAAGCTGCCAACATCCCATAAATTAATGTGAAAACTTAGTGACATTCAGATACAAGCTCAATTTTATATCACTAAATATAATTAGGGCTTACTACTGCTGACCAGAGCCTCTTATCTCACAGAACAGTTTGGAAACAAATCCTGACATTTACTGAAAACCTGTAGAGACAATCCAAGCACCAGTAAAAACACTGCTGGGATGATGCAGTTCTCACCAGCTTGATGGAAAGGCAAAGAAAGGAAAGCTTTCTCCACTCAGGGCATGCCAGTTAAGCACCTCCCTCTATTGCTAACCTACACACTCAGACAATAAAAAAATAAACAACTAGTCTGCCTTGCCTGGAAATAAGAGACAATTAAAATCACTCCAAGATACAAACTAAAAAGAGAATCAAACATACCTAGAACTTGCACCTTCTGTTTTGGTTATGAGTACAGGGAACACATTAGGGAGGGACTCTATTACTCTATGAAGAGACCTTACCTTTAGAGACTCCAGATTTCACTTTACACCATTTATAATATTAGACTTGAGAATCTGGACCACAAAATTTTGTACAGGCAGGAAGAGTCCAGTCTACCACAAAGACTCTACTACAAGCTTTACAAACAAACTAGTAAAATAATTTTTCCATTTGTCTTTTTTGTACATGGCTCCTTCCTGGAAAACCTTTTATTTGTTAAGCTCAAATGTTACTAGTTAGGACATTAAAAAAACCAAAACCCAAAAGAACCTCCAAACCCCAACACTATGAAACAGAAAACCCCACAAAGTTTCCCCAAAACAGCCGATGAGGATTATACAATTGTCAACACTTAAGGAAAAAAACCCACACCTTTAGCAAAATCTCATGAATGAAAACGTTTCCCAAAACTCTATTTCCAAGGAGAGGAGAAATCTTCTTCAATGTCCATGTCATCACTCATCGAAAAAAATTTTATAGAAAATTTTATTCAACATACAACATTTTCCAGCAAAAAAAGGCAATATACAGGAAGAGGAGTTGTACACTGCGGCTACAGAAACAAAATAAAATACTGGAAAAGAATGTAAAATTAAGTGTGAATTGCTGATTCTATCTTTACTGCACTCAAAACTAGACACGCGGCTGGCATTAGCTCCAAAGAAAAGGAAGCAGTCTGGGGACTGAAATAAAACTACACACAATGAATATCAACATCAGTGAAATTCACTTGCAGACTCACCCAATAAAATTAACCTCCAAATGTTAAATTGTACATGTTCATTCATTAAATATACAATTTCTTTTTTCGTTTTTTTTTCTTCTTTTTTCGTTTTTTTTTTCTCCTTTTTTATACAAAGTCAACAGCTTACTAAACACTAGTGAGCATGCCCTCTGTGCTAAAAGGCTAGTTCTTGTGTTTTCCCCATCTCTTCCCATGGTAACTAAATTAATGGTATTTATAATCTTTTCACTTGCTTTTGCCAACTTTTGAGTGTCATTCTATTTGCCAGAAGATGGCATAATCAATTGCAACGGTATTTCTCAATGGTTGGAAATTTAAGAAAAAGACCCAAATATCTCTTTTTAGGACTCGGGGCATCCACTTGGCAAAAAGGGATGCAAAGTATTGACTAAATTAAATGAAAACTAGTTTATTAAAAAAGATTCTATGAAGCTGGAGGAGACAAAAATCCCGAATAAGTGCCAACAATGTACACAATGAAGTAGAGATTGCTATTTATTGATGATGTGAGTTTTTCTTTTGCATTTACAAATGCACAAAAATGTCATTTAAAGTATAACTGAAGGAAATAAATCTGATGTGAGTCTAAACATAAGATTCACTAGCTGCAGTGATGGTGAACACCACACGGGAAGGGCAGCCAGTCAGCTTATGCCATCTATAAACGTACTACAGACAAATAATTTTGCCAATGTCAACTGTTCTACTAAACTCTTCCCTCATTATGCTGACAATTGCCTTGCATTACGTTTACCATAAAATAACTCTCATTGGCATCCAAGCTTTTATAAAAACACCTTCATTTTGCTCAAAAAGGGCAGTCAATAGATACAGAGAAGCCAAACTGAACAGCCTCAACAAAATAAAATTAACATCAGCAGCAAATCCTCTTGCTGAAGACTTCAGATATAGTGCACGTGTACCAAAGTTCTACAGTTGTTAAAAAGGTGCACACACACACTTATTTTTGTCCCTTGCCTTGACAATCTGGTTAAGTAAGTCAGTTATGGATTTTAATAGCTTTTTCAAGGTAAGTGTAGCGACTTCTCTTTGGGGCTTTATTGAAATGGTCAAGCCCTAGCCATGGCCTTGGATGAGACATGTTGCCTAGAAAAGAAAAGAGAAAAAAAAATAATGAAGTTTTAAGACTAAATCGGAAAAATGTTTCCATTACACAACCTCCTCCTGCGTGCCCTGCCCACAGCTTGCTGGGAACCACGGGGGAGGGAGAGGAGTGAGAGCAGCCCCACGGCCAGAGGGGCAGGGCTTTCCTTCCAACACCACATTCCACAGCTCCTCCTGCAGCAGGTACCCGGTTCTTCTCTTCTTCAGTCACCTACAGCAGCTTACAGCAGTGAAAGGGGTGCTAAAGCAGGAGAAGTGCTGTTGTAGCTTATGGCCAGAGGCACCTCAGAGTGCCAGCTTTCACCAGGGTGCTGAGCCTGGTTCAAACAGGGAGGAATCTGCCATCGAAACGTGACAACCTACAGGGTTTGTCATAACCTCTGCTATTCCCAGCATCCAGTTTAACTGGGAATATCTGTTAAAGTCATGTAAAATGCAAATAATGCTGATTAAGAAATCATGAAACTGACCCTCTTCTTTATTTTCTACGAAAAAACCTTGTCATTTAGATTGCAAAGAAAACATACAGATTTTTTCACTTGTTCAACCCAATATTATTTATTCTAAACCTACAACTGCTAGTTTTCATGATAAACCACAGTCCACATATTTCTTGCAAACAGGAGAAATTCTCTTTTAAGACATCCTCAGTGCAGTGCATCAAATGTTCTTTGAAGTGAAATGATAAAGGCAGAAACTAAAGAGGCCCCCAGCAAGGAAAGCACATTCTACATTCAAAGCCATCAACTGCAACCACTAAAGCATAAAACACGTGACCTTGTTGGTTGCCTGCATCTGCATTTTGTGATATATTTTCTTCAATCAAATATTTTTTTTTGTTTGACATAATGGTCAGTGTCAAATTAAAAGAGAACTGCCAGTCTTAATGGGAGAATTTGAATGTTTTTGAAGGAAGAAATTAGATCCTACATGGTTGGTGCCAGCACAGTCATGGCTGTAGTTAGTGTACCTTGGCAAAAGTGGAGGGACATTGTTGACATCAGCTATGCCAATCAAACTGGGGAATGCCACAGCTTTGGTTCCATCAGTCCAGCGTGTGTTAAAATTTGGTATTTATAGAAATTAATTCTATCAAAGTGAATTCTATCAAAGGGGTGAATTCCATAAACTCTCAAATTAGAACACTTTGCTCTCACATTCCCTCCAATTCCTACAAACAGTTCAAGCTCTCCCTTTTCCACATTCTGCCCCGTTCTGTGCTTTTGACCTGGTTAGTTTTTCAAGCTGTTTTGGCACCACTGGCTCTGCCTTGCTCACCAAGTCCCACAGTTCATTCCAGACTACTGCCTTTGCCTCCCTGACCCAAGAGGGATGACTCCCAGAATAAAACCAGGACTCTGCCTGCTCTGACCACACAAGGGAGAGTTTATCTGTCCTGGAGAAACGTCCACCTCCAGGCTGACCATCCAGGGACCCTGGCAGTAGTGCCCACACAGCAGTGCCACACTGCTGGGCTCTCAGGGGATTTGTGCAGCTGCAGGCACTCACAGCTCTGGCCAGCCACGAGCCACAGCCCTGCCCGTGCCACATCCACCACAAAAGGACTGTTTGCTAGGCTCCTGCACAGTACCCACTGACAGCACAGCTCTAACTCTCTGCAGGCTTTGAAATCAATGGAGAGTTACAGGATTTCTTTACAATTGTTACATAAATCCAGAGCACAGTTGGGAAAAATTGGAGAAAACTTGACCATAGCAAAACCTACCAATAAAAACCAGTATTTCCAATTGTCAGAAAAATAGGACTGCAGAGAGCCAGTGCCAATCACAGAGAGGAACTATGAGCTAAGCTGGGAGAAGAAACCCCAGTGAGTTCAAGGGTTTCAATGGATCCCTGACTGCGGATCCAAAGGTGCCATTCCCAAACAGAATTCCCAGAAAAGGAGAGATTTGGATTTAGAAGCACTGGTGCAGTTTGCCCAGGGAAGCTGTGGCTGCCCCATCCCTGGAAGTGTCCAAGGCCAGGTTTGATGGGGCCCTGAGTGACCAGTCTGGTGTGTGGCACCCCTGCCCAAGGCAGCAGGGTGGAATGGGATGGTCTTTAAGGCACCTCCCAGCCCAAACCATTCCATGACTATGAAAACACTTCTGTGGTGGGAACTCCTGAAGGACTAACCTGGTTTCTCCCATGTGTAAATGTCTAAGAAAATAGAGGTTTAAATATCAGACAAGTAAACAAGCTGGCAGCCCATCCAGAGACAAATTTAGAATGGAGCCACATTTGTACCTTGGTGAATCATCTCTTAGGAAAAAAAAACTAAACAGTATCTTATTGACATATTTAATGTTCTTGTTAGAATCTTCAGATTCATTGAGGAAATCAAGAATGAACAAGAATTACCTTTCCATGAGAATCAAACATGCAAGGGAGTAGATGGACAATAAAGGTATGGTGCAACTGATGCTGTGAAGTGTGTTATACTGATACTGGACCCATTGGTCACTCAAATGCAATCTTTTAACTCAAAAGGAAACCGATTATTTATCTAAATGCCTATGAAATACATATTCTTGGACTAACACATACATGTAACACTGCTCAGTGTGCACACAAGTGTATATAAATACTTGCTCAGTCACTGCATCTATGTCATGTAAAAAGAACAAACTCTTTCTCCATCCTGAGTTAAGGATAAACACATAACAACTGGCAGAGCAACTTAAGCAAGTCAAAAGAATAGTGAGGTTGTCTAACAACTTACCAGGTTGGGACTCAAAATCTTTCAAGTTCACTTCATACTCATCTTCGTTGAGATACTGGTGTCGGCCCATCATTACAATGGCGAATTTAAACTATGAAAAGAAAAAAACCACAAAAACCAAGTGGTAGGATACGACATTAAAATAAAGTCTTCAAGCCTAAGTTCACAGTCTAACTTGCAGCTGGTTGTAAGTAGTCTTCTTCAGGGGTTCAAAAATGCCAAACCCGTTTAAAAGCCTCATCAACAACCTGGATAATGGGACAGAATAAATGCTCAGGAAATCATGGACCCACATCCTGGAATACTGTGCCCAGGTTCAGGCCCTCCAGGGAAAAAGACAGGAAAACAAACTGCAGCAAGTGCAGCAACAGTCCAGTGAGACCGTGAGAGGACTGGGGGAACCTGGCATCCAGGAACCTCTGGGAAATGGATTTTGGCTAGCCCAGAGCAGAAAAGGCTGACAGGGCATCTACAGCTGTCCTCCACCTGAAGGATGGTGCACAGGAGCAGACTCTTCTCAAAAACTGCACAGAGGTGACCTCCACAAGTTGCAAAATGAAACATTCTGATTCTGTGCAAGGAAAGAAAAGCCTTCACAATGATAGTGGAAATACTCTAAAACACAGTGTCCAGAGCAGGGCAGAACTCCCACCCTTGGGAGTTTAAAAACTGCAGCTTAAAAACCCCTGCACAGCCTGACTGAGCCACGTTCTGCTCTGAGCAGGAATGTGAAGTGGGGGTGGCTTCTAAAGGTCCCACACCAGCTATGCTTTTCTGGGTTACTTTAATGTTTTGCCAAGTATCTCTCTGGGTGCAATACAGAAATACTGATCCTATCCATCCTACCTAATTAGTCCTAGAAAAAGCATTATTTCAGTCAAGAAGCTGTTCTATCACACAAAATTTACACTTACCCCAAGTCTGTGGCATTCCAACTTATTAAAATAAACTCATTTAGCTTTTACAGTCAGCAATAAAAACTCTCTCAACATGAAATTACCTTTTCAAATTCTTTTTCTTGTATGTCCAGCATTGTTTGAATCCGCTTCATAACCTCTCTGAAGTGTTCACCCTAATAATTACAACAAGATTTTTAATGTCAAAAAAATCTAGGAAAAAAAAGGGGAGCTGTTAGTATTTCCTGCTTTAAGCTTCACTGAAAAACATTGCCTCACTCTCTCTGTTATTTACAAACTTACACAAGTGTCAACATCATTCTCTACAATATGGAATAACAGCAGGCAACTTGCTTTAAATTCAGGAACTTTAGATGTCTTATTGATTCACCATTATGCAAACTGCCCCATAAATTGGCCAGGCATTGCCACTGATATGTGCAAGTCAGGTTAAAGTTAAGCAGCAAAGTCAGAAAATTAGCAGCAAAATAGGAATTTGTAAAAAAACCTCATATTCTTGTTAAGCATATTACTCCTTTTTGTAGTATGTTTATGTTCCCTGTCTATGTAAGCTGCCCAAAAAAGTGACAGATACCATCAACTCAAAGATGAATAATATATGTTAACTATCACAACAAGGAGATGCAGAACAAACGGTTTCCACCAAAAATCACCACACCGGTTTTACTCTTTGATCAAAAGTATGAAAATCAGTAAAATTCTAATTTTAGAGTCTTAAAGGTAGAGAGAGATGGACATATTTCTCATTCCCAAATTTTTAAAAGTAGGTAATTTTCATACAAGATAGCATACATGAACCAGGAAAAGTTTAGAAGCAAATGACTAACTCCTCCCAGAAATACACTTTGATATTAAGACAATCAGGGTGACATTCAGTTGGAGCAGCACCACAGAAAAATTTGAGAATTTAAATTAGGCTTTCAAAATTAGCTTTTGTTCTTGTACTAACTTTCAGCCCTAGAAGATAAAGCACATCAAATTACAGAAGGGATGAAATGCAAAGTCATCTCAGAAAGTGCTGGAGAAAGCAAACCCATTTTCCATAATCACATGTCTCAGTGAGAGCACCCATGGCTGGGCCACTTTTGCCAACAGCTCTGCCCTGCAGTTACTCAAATGCTACTGGAAATGGGGTTCTGGGTTTGTTGGGGGGCTCTGCAGGGTCAGGGGAAGGGGCTGGTACTGATTTGACAAATGCCAAATGCCTCTTTTCTAGGGATTGCACATATCTAGGGGTATCACTGAAACACTGAACAGTCTGGATATGCAACAGGAACGGAGCTGGGAAATGATTCAACCATAAAAAGGCACAGATGGGGCACAACCTTTGATACAAGAGCTGTATTTTCCTACACACTTGTTACACTAATGCATTTCTTTGACAGTACTTAAAGAAAACATCATCAGTATAATCCCACAGAGAGAAAAAGAGAGGCATACTGCACCTGGTGTATCCTCAGCAAGAATGGAATTCCAAATGTCCCGAAAACCTCTTTGTGGAAATGTGCCACTGTGATTAGCATCTCATTTTCTTTATCTATATCTACCTGGTCCAGAGGAATTTCCTAGATCCAGACAGAGAATTGTGACTCCAATCAGCTAAACTTCCACAAAAAGAAACTAAAGCTTTTAAGTTATTTTTCCAGTTATTAAGAAAATGAAAGCATTACTGATGTACTCTTAGTGATCTAAAACAATTCCATTCAAAAACATTTAGAAGAGCCATGTTTGACAGTCTTTTACCAGAGTCCCTCATCCCTGGCATGCCAGCACTTCAGCTTCCCCTACTCAGGAAATCCTCTCCTGCCTTCCCTGAACGGCCTTTTGACAAGAAATCTTCTCTCAGTGCACAACTAGCTGACAGTAACACAGGCCTCTTGTCAGCTCCTCATTACAGTTTACACTGGAAACTTTTTTTTTTGATTTCTGATCTTTGAGGCAAGTTAGCAGATCTGAATGAGATGTTTAGGAAAAAAAAAATCACACGGTAAATATCAAATTTGCCTTAAGAACCTCAAATGTAACAGAAAAGGAAACAAAGGCTTCTAGAATATAAGAGTAAAAAGGGGGTTCTAAGCATAAACATGTCTATCATGAACTCTCAAACAAACCTTGGAATTATTGCCAAGACATTAAATGTCCTATGGACAGGCTCTTGCAAAGTCTTCATGTATTGTTATAAAAAACATAAGTAAAAACAAAAGAATGAAACCATTATAGGGAAGCAGATGGAACAAGGGATGATCTTAAAAGCATTATTTTTTAAAATACATACAATATTATCATGTAATCTTAGTACAAACACCACAGTACTTGAAAATCAGTGTCCAGAGAAAGAAAATTACCACTTGAGAGAGTTTCCTCTCTCAAAGTCAAGTTTTAAAGCTTCTGTGAGACAAGCACAATTTACCTCTATTCGAAACGTTCGACTTGTTGCAGGTGACAAACACTCTAACAGCTCATCCTCCTGATGGACACCGATTATTTTGTAACTTACAATTTCTAGCAGCCTTAAAGATAAACAAGAAAAGCATTTTTAAAAAGTGAATTAAAAAAAAAATCAATGCAATATTTCTTTCTCAGACCTTGAGAGAGATTAGTGTAGAATGTAAACTGATGCTGCTATGGCATTTGTAAGATTTTAAATTCAATCTTAATAAAAATTAAACAGTAAAGCCACAAGAGGTGAAATTATTTCTGGCTCATGGCAAAAAGCCAGGATGTGCCATTACAAAATATAGGTTTCTAGTGGAGATTATTTTATATATCTTTAAATGACCTCACTTTTTACTCCTGTAACTCCTGAGAAGTGAATAGCATGAAATGCTTTGATTTTAAACAATTATTAAGTTGTGACTAACAAATGCAAGTGATGAAACTCAAGGATGCAACTTCATTAAATACAAAATAAAATTTTTTAAAAAATTTATAAAATTTATATTTACAGTTAAGAAGAACTCTTAAAAGGGGGAATCTGGAAGCTTTTAACACAATATTACATTTAATGTGTTAATAATGGTTTCTACAGTATTTTAAATTCTACAGATACTTTGCTGCATAAAATTTACATGATGACATAGAAGAAATCATATTTTTCCAGCTTTACCTTAATTTCCCTGAACCTTTTTCAGAGAGTTCTACAACTTTTTTACATTCTTCTAACAGGTCCCGCACACACCCATGCTTATCTGGATATACTGTTATTTCCTGTGGGATTTGAAACACAAAAGTCATTAGAAAATCTGAAAATGCAAACAACCACATGACCACACAGAACACACCAGATTGTTCTCCTTAAATACTCATCTTGAAAAGATAACTAAAGTCAACACCTATGTTATCTTCAAAACTTTTGTTAGCAGACCTAATTTTCTTTACATTTTTTGTGGTCTTTAGGTGTTTTTTTCTGTTGTTAGATTTTTTTACATAAGGCACAATTTTGTTCTAATTTTGTGTTACTCAGGGGTAGAGTGTGTGACCCATCAGCACAGCCACAGCAGCTCTGACACAGGAACGACAGCAAGTGTGTAATGGCTTCACTCACCTCTTCCCTAAACTGGCTATTTAGCCATATGCATTTAAAACTTCTTCTGTTTTCAAAATCAGTTATCTTCATTTTGAGCTTAAGAAAGAAAAGAAAAACACTTTAGGCATACTTTGAATAGGGCAGAATTATTTTTTATAGCTCACCCCAATAAAAAGAACAGACTCTTACCTGTTGATAGTAGAGTTTTTTCGGTTGCCTAGGCTTGAAGAACTGCAGAAGATCTCTTAAAGTACCTTCATAATTATGTCTAAGAGGATTACCAGGGCCATCTCTGTAACTACAGAAGGGAAGAGAAGATGTTTTTAAAATCCATCTCTTCAAAATCCATCACTGCTCAGTAAATTAAAGCACCAAGAACATTTTTATTACTGGCTTTCAGTTTCACGTAATTGCTAACACAGCCTAAGCAGCACAAGACACAGAACTTCAGTGATTTTTAAACACAGCTGGGCTGTGGGAACAGAAAAGCATTCAGGGTGTGTGTTAACTCTCCTGGATGTTTACAAGCTCACCGTCAGTGCTGCAGGCTGGCAGACCTACATTCCTCTGAAATTGCTGGCATAGCAGCACATGCTTTAGATTGTGAAAGGCTAATTTGTGGAGCCATATGACACAACAAATTCCACAGTGACCGCAGCACTGGAAACTACAAAGAGCTACTCAAATTCTCACTGATGATGAAGGGAGATAGCCTCAGGTAACTAAAGAGCATCTACATTTCCACGAATACAGAAAGATGTCAGTTTTGTGTGTGCATTATTCTTGCAGCACATACACAGAGCTGTAATACACTTACCTTCTGCCACAGTTTTATACAGATTTAAATCTAGGTTTACACAAACATACTTAAAACCACCACTTTCACCAGAAATAACCCTCTGAGCACCTGTGAACTTGTCAGACTGTCATCATCTTCATAAAACCTCATTTGCAGACTTTGAGGGAGCAGAGGGGAATTCAGTGAAGTAACTCCTGAATTTAAACTTGTAAAATCAGCAAAAGTACTGCTTTTATGTGCACTTGTTTCTGCTCTCCTCCATTCTAGAAATCTGCATTCACTGAAACAGTGCTTGCATTAGCTTAGCAATTTATCCCACAGCATCAGGCTTTGAAGTAATTAATGATTTTTAAAATGACATTTACTAGAACTCTTCTAAAACATGCAGTTCTTTGAGGCTCTAGAGACAGACATTGCAGTACTTCAACTGTCAAAGCAACCTGCTGTGCTTGCCAGAAAGGTAACATCTTACTGGTAGAGAATTAGTTAACAACCTGGAAAAGGCTTATTTTTGAGGAACAGCTTAGAGATAGAATACTAAGGAATCCATCTTACCCTTGGGACTTGAAAAACTGTAATAGCATTGGATCCGTGTTAAGTCTCTGAGCGACTGTCTTTGCAACCTGAAAATAAATCTTGGTAAGTTCTGAATTGTTTCACACAGTTATGACACTGCTCTACAATCATACAGTCATTCATTCAATGACAAGAACATTATGCTACTGGAATTCTGAGAGAACCCACTATGCCTACCTCCCCAAGGCTAAATAAACTAGTATTGTTAGCTTCTGAACAGTTGACACAGAATAAGATATACTAAGAAAAAAAAATAGAGGAAACTGTTTTATTACAGTAAGTTACTGTTGCCAAAAGGCCACTAAAGCCACAACAACAGCTCCATTCTTCTTTTGCTTGTGTTTGGTGTTTGGTTGCTTTTTGCTGTTTTTTGGGGTTTTTTAATTATAGTATTAAGGAAGTAAGTAAGACTTGCTCTTTGAAGATTCCCACTCCTTTAATTCACTCCAAGTAAGTTAGCTTGCTGAGTAATAACACCACATTATTCCCATGAGTACATTTCATATCACTGTCTCACAAAAGGCAGGGGCATTCTGGTTTTGCCTTACCAAGAAACCTCAAACTATATAGACCTCCCACTTCAAGTGAAAAGAAAGTAAGAGAGAGCCATTGGCCTAAAAACAGATGATGAGAACAGGACAGCAAAACTCAACCCTGACTTTCCCTGTGTATGCAGGTGCTCAAAGTTTCTGCCTTTGGGGACTGAAAATAAAACTGTCTGGTTTTAAGTGGGGTTTTTTTGACATTGACAAAAGCAACTGCAGGAGAACTGCAGGGAGTCAAGTCTACTCAAGCTCTTAATAGATCAGACCAACTTTATTTCAATTTTTTCTTGGTTCCATGTCCAGTTTTCCTCAGCTAAACACCCCAACCCATCTATTATCAACACAACAGGTTAGATCTGTTAGTGTCACTGAGCATTAAACTGCACTGTGTGAAGAAAGCAATACAGCTTGGTCTACAAAATAAATATTGTTGTTGATATTATAAGCACAAAATAGGTATCACTGGATTCCCAAGGCATTTTCCTTTTAATGGCCAAATAGGTTGAGCAAGTTTTACATGTCACTTTGAAAGCAAATGCGTAATTTCATGAGAATATCATTTCCCTGACAGAGCAGAATGGCCTATCAAGAAACAACCTACTATCAAATAACTCATTAATAATAAAACTGGGGGGTTTATAGTATTTTCTTCTCACAAGCCTTAGTGGCTTCCTTAAATTTTTTATTAACTCAATGCAAAAAACATACATGGACAGTTTCATAACTTTTCTAAAAGTACGTGTAATGCATTTGTGACCTACTGCAAAAGTTACTTTCAGAACAAGGAAACAAAAGAGAAACAGGACACATGCCTGAAAGTAATTCATCCTATTGGATAAAGTAACAACAAAGCCTGGGTCGTTGGGGATGGTTTTATCACAGAAAATGACATCCACACGGTGATAGAGGTCTCGGAAGTATTCCTTAGCTGTCGGGAGCTCGCTGTTATCATTTTCTGGGTCATCCCTGCAAGAGCAAACAAATGATGATACCATTACACATCACATTGTTACACACACAGGCAGTGTGGGCTTTTAAAAACATGTTCTACAGTAAGTCAGCAACAGTGGAGAGACAGAGATGAAGTTCAGAAGCCTTTTGCAAGAGCCACCACTGGCTCACAGGAGGAGCGATGCAGGGACCCAGGGCCCGGCGTGTCTGCGCTCAGGGCCCGGCGCCCTCGCCTGCTGTGCTGCTCACGGGGCAGCCTGGCCCTGCTCCTCATTCCTGTGGGTTCACAGCACCACTGCAGCAGGAGCTGTCCCTCCCTCCCACCCTGGCACATCCCTGTGTGTCTGTACCGACGCTGCACAGCTCTGCATGAACCCCTGGATCAATCGCTTTGCACAGAGGCCGGACGGACAACATTCCTTGGCACAGAGAGGAGGAACCGTGGGCACAGGGGCTGGTTTGGGTCACTCCTGACTGGTGCCCCAACTTCTCTGCAGAGAAATAGCACCAGGGTACAAGCTGTGCACTTACCCAGGAGTCAGCAGCCAGCCAAGGGTGCATAACACCAACTGGGTCAACTGGGAATGCGAGTTCCAAGGCATGACATGAGAAATACATTCATCTCACATAATCTGGGGTAAGAGTGCTGAAGATAGACTAGCTGGCTTCCACCCACTGTCAGCCCATGGAGAGAAACAGAGCAACACAGTTGGGTGTGACCATCAGGAGTGAGAGCATAGAATGCTGATTTATAGCCCTGCCAAGCTTATGAAAGATCCCTTTATTGGACACAAGATGCAGGAGTTCCCCTTTTGCCTTGGAGAAATCTCCAGCTGCAGCACCAGCACATCTACGAGTTGCACGTGCTCAGGCAAACTGGGAGCATCTCATCACTGCAGACCAGTAAGGAACTGACTGGGAGCATAAGGGAGAGGCAACAGGGAAAGCAGTTTAGTGAAGTTCTGGGCTGAAAGGAGCTCCAAGAGCCTCGTCCAGTGGCCATGGTACTGAGCCCAGGATCTGAAATGCTGGAAGGCTCTTCAGTGTCTGCCTTACAGTGGCTCCAGCACAAAGCTGCACAAATCAGATGCACTGCTGAACACACTCTGGGAATATTATGACCTATTTTAGGTTATTGGATTTCTAAACTAGTAGGACATCTTTTCCTTAGGTAATGTGGCATGTGATAACTCAAATACCACCACCATTTGCTCATTTCCCCTTTGAATAAACAAATGAGAACTGCTGAGAACACATCTATGGTTGGAATGTAATAATTTGCTCTTGACAAAAAAGCTTGAAGTTCAGCTTTCAAAGTGAACCAGGTGATTTAATTGCAATAAGCTGCCCCCTTAAAATACATACTTCTGAAACACTATGATGTCACCATCCATGAGTTCATCGAGAGCTTTATCAAGAGATACATCATAGTCTTGAATCCTTTCTGTTAAATTGGGTTTAACTTCCTGCAATGAAGGACAAAAATTATTGATCACAGAGTAAACAAAAGACAAAAATAAGGGTCAAAAATAAAGGTCACAATAGTGAAGAAATCATCAGATAACATAACCTGTAGGTTATTTCAACTGAAACAAATGGATAGATATGTATCTATACAAATCCAATGCATGTATTATAAAATATCTATACACATGTTACATATTTATACTTGCAGGCTGACTTTTGGGATAGAAGCACCTGTGTAAACAAACTGGAATGACACTGTAACCCTGAGTGCTCAGAGCAAGGAGTACAGCTTTGCTTTTTAGGATAGTGTGTGTGCTGGCCTGGAACCACCAGAGAGAGCAGCAGGACTGCTACCAGAAATTGCAACAAAAACCCAACTCCTTGTTCTTACTCTAGCAAGGACTTTGCCTTGGCAAGATCTGCATCTTCAGCACTCAGTAAATGTAGCAGTTATGAAGATTTACTGCTTGTGTATTTGGGCAGAAACAGCATAGCAGACTTAAGGATTTTGTTTGCTGACTTTGACTTAGGGAAGGAAGGAGAAGATGCCACATTTTCTCAACTCCACTGTCTGAGGTGGGCACTGAAAACACGATGGCCAATAATGTCAGCAGCATTAGCTCCTCTAACACAGCAACACAGCTTTAGCACAACAAAGCTGCTCATATGAGACTTCATGGGGATTTTTTTTTTGTTTTAAAGCCTAACCCTTCTATCTGTTTAACATATTATCTGTTTTGAAGTTAACTCTCTGCTGCTACTCTCTTGCAGCACTGTAGACTTCAAAGTTACAGATTACAGTGCTTATGATTTATAAATTACCATTGTTATAAGCAACTTCTTTAAAGGAATAATTTTTTTTTTTCTTTACAGCATGCAAAAAACAAAAAAGTTACAAAAAGTCTATCAATCCAAACCTCATAGAGGATAAGGTTAGTTTCTTGTGGAAATCCTGCTCTCTCACACATAACTGGAAGCAAGTCACCTGTTGGGGGAAAAAAAAAGGAATGTGAAATGTGTTGCACTAATTGCTAGTGAGACCAACCAAAAAAGGAGAGAATCCCATTTTATAACCCTAGGTAGATGGTTCTACAATTCTACAATTGTAGATGGTTCTACAATGCCTATGAAAGAGAGCCTTCCAGGCTAAAGTTTCCCTTGTTGAGATTCAACCAGAGACACATTTATGGTTTCCTTCCACTTCATTTGGACAACAAAAATACAACAGTGCAACGTCACTGAAAATCCAAGAGATGAAGTAACACTGCCCCTTCCCCAGAGAAAAAGTTTAGTCTCTTTAAAAAAAAAAATTATTGACAGCTAAATTACAAAATTAAAAATGAGACATTCAAAATGAAAAACTAAAATAGTTTTAGTCAGTGGGTATTTGCTGAATTCCTTAAATGGACCCATATGAAAACCAAGGCCCACAGGCAATTCAGGCTGAGCAGCTGCTCAGGGCTGCTGTAGTGAAAGACTGGAGAAGAGTTATTTGAAAAGCTATCACAAAAGTATATCCCAAAAATATCCAAACAGATGGAGGGAAGTATCAAATCCCACAGCTTTACTACAGGTCTGAAACAGCTGTTCATGGGCAGTAACACCTGGTGAGTGCAGCAACAATGAACTGACCACCAGTGGGGTTCTGAGGCTCAGACCTGCAGAAAATGTCACTGACACAACATGGGGAAGAAAACACTCAGGTGCTGGGTAAATTAAGAATTTGCTGCTGTGGTGTACCTTTGGTTTCAGTGATGGAATTATTATTAAAGGAAAAATATGGGCAATCTACTGTCATTAAAAACTTCCATGATAACAATGAAATTGAAATTCAGAACTCACGTATTTTACAGGATATAGGGGTGTAGATATGTCCACAATAATTCAAACTCCGAGTCTTCGGATCATACATCTTCAGAAACAACATTACATCATCTACAAATTAAAAAACAAGATTTAATTTTAAGTAAGGCTTGCAGAGGGGGAAGGAGATCACTTGGATATTTTTATTTACACAGTAAAAAATATGTGTCTTCGATTATTAATTCCGTGCCCTTAAAATATAGAGAGAAATTCATTGAGTGAGTCTAAAACATGCAAAGCATGTCTTCCACTTTAGGAGAAATGAAGGAAAAACTGCATGAGAAAAACTAATTTCAGCACTGAAGTCGTTTGATGGATATATCAACCACATCATTGAAAAAAGGAGTGCACGGTGTTTTTGGAGATATAGCCAAAATGAAAGTGTTTTTTATTTCAGAAATGTTTAGCCCATATGCTTACGATCTTTATCAAACTTGGGTAGTGTTGCTCCAGTAGCAGCCATCTCTGGATCTACTGTTTCCAAAAATATTGTCCATGGATTCTCATTGTCACTGAGCTCAATCATCTATGTAAGAAAGATGTGAGAGAAGAAAAAAAAGTCTCTGAAGAACATAACACAAACCTGGTATCTGCATTTTAATCAGATACAAGAACTTTATGACATTCTATAAGTGGGAGAGGTTTTTTCCAAAGTTGTGTTAAAGGAAGTTTATTAAGTTTATTAAGACATACAAATATGTATAAAATACATAAATACATAAAACTACCAAAAACTTTGATGAAGCACTCACAGTAGGTTTTACTTAAAATGAACCCACTTCTTTATCATCTAAAAGTTTACCTACAGCTACCTTTATAGTGGCAAGGACATTATTTCATTTTAGAATAAAAGGACACTGAAACCAATCTCTGTTTTCTGTGGTATTTAGACAAGTTTTACACTTTAACCAAGAGAATTCATTAAATCCAGAGGGTTTTCTCCTTTTGTCAAAGGGACATTTCTGTTTTAATCTAACATAAAAAATCACGATCACACCTTTTTTCCACAGAAGAAAAATCATGCACCAACCACACTCCTGCTTCCTATCCAAGTTAATTAATCCACTAAACCTCAAGTCTTCCCAAGTATCAAACTTCACCAGATACAGTGAAATTAATTTTAAATTAAAAGCCTGAAAAATCTTATGTCTCAAAGTTAGATATTCTTAAAGAGATCTAAAAATCATGGGAGATGTAGAGAAGTAATATCATCTCTCAGTGACTACTTACCGTTTTATTGCCATCTGCTTCATTATCTAACATTGCAGGTCTTTTTGTTCCATTACTTCTAGCTTGCATTGGCCATAATCTGATTTGATCCTGGGGAAATCCCTAAAATAAGTAAAAATTGTGACAGGAAACTAAGTCAAAACAAGGGAAAAATAAGCTAAGATGCTTTTATTAAACTCCAACAGATCTTCTGTGTTAAAAGGGCTAAATTATGATTGCTGTCAGTATGTGAAGAGAAGGGCTATGAAACAACCATAATGTAACAAAATAAACACATACAGGTATTCAGAAAACTCACCATTGTTTGAGAGAGGTTTTGAACAAATTCTGTAAGTGTGGAGTTTTTTAATACTTTGAAAACAGTGTATTTCACTTTTTCTTCATCATACATATCATTGCCTTGGTGACCACAGAACTGATCCTCTGCCACTATCTGAAAAATGACATTTAAAGGTTACTATTCAGATTAGCCCTGCTGCACCACGTAATACCTTCTCAGGATGCTTTACTATGCAACCTCATGGCCCTCTGGCACAGTGCTAACACTATTCATGTTCTCAGGGAGCAAATTTGTAAGGGTACAGATTATAATGAAATTAAAAAATCGTGATTGATAATCTCATCAGTGCAAGTAATTAAAATACATTAATTCTTACAAATCCCAAGCAATTAAAAACCAGTCGTGCTTAGATCCCAACTCTTGGAACGTGCTCTAACAATCTTGGCACTTGGAGAAAATAAAAAAGGCTACATAATTCTGTGCCTGGAGTAATGCAAGGGGGCCACCTCGCCCTTCCCCTGCAGTTCCCAGAGCTCCCCTGCACCCTCTGTTCACAGCAGCACAAGCAGTGCAGTGCTGCCAGTGTCCCACTGCACAACAGGCTGAACTTCACCACTGTCTCTGCTTATCACCACCAGAAAAACAGGCAAGGAAACATGGAGGCACATGGAAAATGGGTTCTATTTTCCTGTGCCAGATGGGCTCTGGAAAGAGCCATAAACAGGGTTCCTTAAGGCAATTCATAACAATCTAGTCCATCTGGCTTTTCCAAAAAGATAATTGCAAATATAAGCACTCTCTCCTTCTGCTTCTACTTGATGAGCTCAGTTTGGCTGTAGTCCAGACCTGCAGCCTATGGCTAGATACATTCTAATTTTAGAAAATAAGTCCTGAAGGAGATAAAAGTACAGTGGCAGGGCAGCCACTTGAAATAACCTGATCCTTTTCCCTTTCACCTGAACTTACTATTTTTACTCACAAGCAAAATAAATTCTAAAGAAAACAGAAATGTTTATAACATACAGTACTGTGTGTTTTATTACGATTCGTTGCATATGTAAATATACTTAAAAGCACTAAAACGGCTATTTCTCTTCAAACACTACTTCAGAACAAAAATTTAAAAAAATAGAAAAAAGGAAAGAAAAACAAGGTTTGCCTCCAGGGTGGCTCAATATTCTTAACTTTCATGGTAACTTGTTGTAACTTAATCTGCTTCAAAAGCTGACCTGCACTTGCATATAGAGATGAGCTTCCTGCCTCTCCTTCCTCTTCTGAGCTTCTATCCTTTTCTCTTCTTGTAGCCTTTCTACAAGTTGTTGAGGAATATCATGGTCGGTGACAGGTTGCAAAACTTCACCTACAAAACAGATTTTATGACGTCATTTCAAGGTTTACATCAAACAGGTTCTTTTTCATACATACTTGACTTTCTTCTGATTTAAAGTCAAAACCAGCTTTCTTCATCTTTCACTTAAAAACATGGTTTGGTATCATCATGCTTTGGCAGCAGAAGCACTTTCTATGACAAGCCAAAACACACTACTTCCATGAAAAACGTATCATAGCCTTTTGAATGAAATATTCAGCTCAGAATTAAAAAAAAAATTACCACCACTCCATTTTTTAGCATATATGTATCTACATGTTTACAATCAATTTGATTAAATTCCATTACCAGAGTCAGCTCACTAAGTTTTCTATCCTATAAACCAACCAAGGCTGAAGCACCTTGCAGGTGCCTTACTGAGCTAGAAGATGACACAGAGCAGCAGAACTTTCCAAAGTGAGGGATGCCTTACTGAGCTAGAAGATGACACAGAGCAGCAGATCGTTTCCAAAGCGCGGGATGCCT
>VZRO01002699.1:170334-193263 GCA_013397915.1 Daphoenositta chrysoptera
TGCCTTACTGAGCTAGAAGATGACACAGAGCAGCAGAACTTTCCAAAGTGAGGGATGCCTTACTGAGCTAGAAGATGACATGGAGCAGCAGCTACTTTCCAAAGTGAGGGATGCCTTACTGAGCTAGAAGATGACACAGAGCAGCAGCTACTTTCCAAAAGTGAGCGAACGGCTGGTTGATCCCATGGGATCTCTACGTTCTGGCTGTAAATAACGCAGTCCTGTTGTGTAAGAAGCCTGCCAACAATTCAGAGGTAAAACAGCCCTGACCCCCTGCCTGTAAGGCCCCCGTGGAGCAGGGAGAGCACACGTACTGAGCTTGGACTCCCTGATGTACACCAGCATGTAGGCGTTGGTGCAGTGCCGCACGGACAGGTCGTCGTCGTGCCCCCCGTAGTTGTGCTCGATCGCCTCCTCCTTCGTGCACCTCGACACAACATCGTCGTCAAATTTACACCACTGGGGAGAAAATGGCATAGCAAGATGATTTTACGTGTAAAAACATGTTCTGGAATGATAAATTAATCCTATTTCTGGCGTGTCTTTCAGGTCTTTGAAGTAAGTAGAATTACTCTTCAAGCGGCGTGACTTTTGAAAGGAAATCTAGTTCAGTATAATTTGTGCTACCTGCTACTTGTGCTCAGCATAAGGAAGTCTGTAAATACCAAACCTTTACTGAACATTTTACACTGAGTACCAAAAGCACAATTCCAGGAAGTTTTTCTTAAGACTGTTATTCAAATATCTAGTATTTCTGCAGGAAACAGAAAATTCACCTTTTCTGTTGTAAAATGAAATAAAAAGCAGTGATGCACAAGACATCTAGTCATTATTTGTACATTTAGAGCAATATATATCAAATTTTAAATTAAAACAATAAGGCAAATGAAGAATAAATTACAAACAGCAACAAATTCACAGTAAAATCTGACTTCTACTCTTACTGTGAACATTCATGTACACACAAAACCAGTCAACTCGAGGGAAGAGGCACCTGACCTATAAATGTCTGATCCAATCAAGTCACCTGAACCTGGAACAGTGGGACATATACAAACATGCTGAACTTCTGAGTCACAGAAACATTGGAAATGCTCGTATTTGCTTCAGCAAAGTCAGCCTCAAAAAAATGCTGGATAAGATCTGATTGCATTAGAACTTCAACACATAAACACACAAGTGAAGGGATTTCCTCAGTTAAAAAGTCTCTTGCTAAAAGTCAAGTGTGTCTGCAGACTCTTCTTTTAGGGGACAAAACTTCTGAAGATTTGCCCATTATGAAAACTGCATGTATGCATTTACAACACACAAACACTTTTAGGTGCTTTTCAATACTCACTTTGCCATCGCCCTTTGGATTTAAGTAAACAACGTAATGTCCACCATGGTTATCTCCACTGTGTACTAGAACTGCATGGAGAATGTAATTTGCAGGATCTTTAGGATCTGTTTTTTGCAAAAATTCATCTAGTGGCAATTGTTCAGGAAATTCAAACCTAGTTTTGAAAAGAATGAAGACAGTTGTATTTGTACTTAAGATAAACACACTTTATTATGCACTAGTATGAACATTATGTGTACTCCTAAATCAAAGTATAAAAATTGATCATGTTACTGTTACAATGCCATTTCTATCCAGGCCATACTGCATACAGTGGCAGAATTTACACTATTTAAATATGGAGTAAAAATAAACTTTTCAAGCAGCTCAGTAAAGTATGCCCTCAGTAACAAGGGCAAGAGCACTGTAACTGAATTAGGGCTGGTTTGGATTCACTGTGTCAAGGCAAAACCTTTACAATCTGTTATTTTCTAGCAGACAAATGCAGCTTTCCTAGCACAGGTACCACTGGACTGGAACATCACTCTGAAATGTCTCACCTTGGTGAGAATGAGATAATTACAATACACATTTAGTTTACAACCAACCACATATCTCCTTGAGAAATTATCAGCCCCTACTTACAGGGAGTGGGCAAATGGCTCTGCCTCCATGCATGGAAACAGATGGAGGGCAAGCAGGTAACTCCTTACTCATCCTGCTGGCTCTGGTGCCAGCCTAGCCCCACACCACACAAAGGATGCTACACAAGCCATTAAAGGGTGCACTCGCCTGTTCATGGTCAAAGCAATCACTACAAATTACCAAGCATTCAATTTGTCATTCTGAACCTCAACATTCAACCCGTGCACCTTCAGGGGACCTGCACTGTGTGTGGCTGCCCACATCTGCCTCTCAGAGTTTAGTCAAAAACAGGATCTTAGGGAGCTATTTTTTGGTAAAATACATTCACAGGTCTAAATTCTGCAAAAAAACCCCAACCCACACACTAAACCAACCCACCCACTTACCTATCATTTATCTTGATGTTTTGGTCAGTCTGAGGATCATACATAAACCTCATGAGCTGTAGGTGTAATACTGGTGGCAATGTTAGGAACTTCACACCTTTCTCTGCCTCCTAGACATTTTAAAGGAAATAGAGGGTTGAAATTGCAGGATTTTTAACAACTCAAAATACTTGTTTGCCATAGACACTCTCCATACGGACTTTTATAGACTTGATGACACAATGTGCACCAGAGAATGGTTCAAAACTTGGGTGCAAGTTAAGTATCCTAATGCTGCACCAATCTCCCATCAGCTATTCCAATAACACACGAAATCAGCTAAAATAAGTTTAGGCCATTCATACAAGCACATGTGAACACCTCACTGCATTAAGAGCAAGTTACCTGCGCAAATAAAATTGAGAGAATATGGAGGCAAAACCTCATTTTTGATCTATTAAGAATTTCATGTTCATTGCATCCTGCCAACAAGTATTTGCTACTGTGCTGCACCTTCCTAAGAACAGCTAAAGAACATACAGAACATTACTGACAAAACCTGGTATGTCAAAGCTGCAGAAATAAGTTTTAGTAAAACATTATTTATAAAGGACTTCAGCTTACTCCAGTGGGTGCAGCAAAGTGCAGCTGAAGAGCTCAGAAACACGTGCACACACATAAATGTTTAATTTCCACGGGTTCATTTGGTGTTCTTGCTGAGGATACAAACATGAGCTCTCCAAAGTTACTTTTAGAGCTATCCTGCTTTTTCACTTGACACATGCAAGAACAGACTACTCATAGAGGAAGAACAACTCAGTCTTGAGACTGATGGAAAAGTGAACCATTCTAGCAACTGGAAGACTTGGACCTATAAAACTCACTGCTAATTAAATTGCTATAAAATCTGAGCTCCATTTTAAGAAACCTAACAGTGAATAAGAGGAGCTACATAAAAAGTTTGTCTAAGAAGAAACATCACCAAAATCAGTTGATAAAATCTAGAATGGGTTTTGCAACATAGTTGTTTTACCAAGGATAAAGAACTAAGATTTAAAACCAGGTAAAAAATAATAATAATACCTGTAAGCCATGTTCTCCTGCATCATACTTGTTATCACCATCCAACTGCTCCACAGCAACGTAGTCAATGAAGGACTCAAAAACTAAATGAAAAAAATTGGGGAATTGTACAGAAGGAGGAAAAAATGTAAGTTTACTCTAGTCTACAACGTGTTAATCAAATGACATATTAGGACATGGCAGTTTGTGTTAGAATATTTCTGTCCTTACTTTAAGGAAAGTTTTACTTTGCTTAAGAATGTCAAGAAATGTACCATATGACAAGGGCATATCTAAGAACATCAGTAGCTTTTAAAATCATGGTTTCAGCTGTCTGTCACAACTCTTCACTTTGCAACTGTCAGGCATCAAGCCAGATGCCTCTGTTTGCTGGACTCTCACACATCCTTTTCCATGCCTTGTACACCAAATGCTCAGTAAAGAGATGATAAGGGACCACTGCTATGCTGCTCTGAGTAGTTCTTTCTTTTTTTTTTTGCTTATTACTATGGTCAGGTCTAAATAAGAATCTATTTCATCCAAATTCATCTTTATATATAAATTATAATTACTGTAACAACACCACTGTGATCACCATGGCACAGTTTTATGACACCAGAAAACTCCTAAAGTTCTTAGAGTTTTATGAAAAGATACCAGTGAGAGAATTAGGGAGGAAGGAGCAGGGAAAGGAAATGGAATAATGACAAAAAAGAAATGTAATGCAGGCAAAAACACTCTCTGCATTGAAAATGTTTTCAATGTGGTGTCCTGAAGCAGATATTGCCAATCACTGTGCACCAACAAACCCATCTGAAATCCACAGGCACTAAAGTTGTCCAACATGTTGAAGTACTGGATTGGTGCATATCACAATGTGTCACTTACTATTCTTCTTTCCCTTTATACTTAGCTGGATGTCATAATAATCTTCTATTCGTTCAGATCGATAGTCTACGTGCTTGCATTGGATATAAGACTGCAAACAAAAACAAAACAACAGGAAAGTTACACAATTAACAGTTTATACAAGTAACAACAGTTAATTTAAATTAATTTTAAAGAGAGATATTAAATACATACCACCATCTTCCCTCTGAACAATTTAGGTATTGTGCCTTCTACACATGTGCCTTTCATTTTATTTTCCACATTATCAAGCAGCTGAAAGAAAAATCAGTTTTTACACAAGATACGCTTGCAGTTTTTTAGTTTATTTATCACACACACATGATTACCTGACTGATTAGATACTAAGTCACGTGGATAAAAATGAAATGTTAGTCTATTTGTACTGGCATCTCCTTTCTAGTCCTTTAAATCCTCCTCTTCCCCCTAAACTGAGGGCTACTCCAGCTACTTCATTCCTTTGAGTCTGGAAACCCCCATAGATGTAACAATGCATTTCATCTTCAAAACTGCATTTCTCTCCATGCCTATAAAAGTACCACTAGCACATGTTCCAAGCTACTTTCAAGCTTCCCTACTCTTTACAAATTCCTCACCCACAAAAGGCCACAAGCAATCCCATTTTCAAATAGGAACTAAGGCAAAAACTCTGTCTTTGAGACCTAATTTAAATTAACCAGGGTCACTATTACACTGATCATTCCTAAACTATATAATATATATATATACACACACACACAGTATCAAGAGACAAATTTATACATCACAGATCAGCAAGAAATAGTATAAACATACCACTCGACATAATTCCTGGACATCGTGTTGCATGAAGCTGTCTAAAGTTTCCCACCTTTATAAGGCAAATAAATAAAAAATTACTAATTATGAAAAGAACACCTCAAAAGACAGTTTTCTGATTTCTTTGCAGATCAAGAATGTAATACACAGCAAGATGTAAAGACTGAGATTTTGGACTGGCTGATGCACAGGTTCTTTAGCTGCGTAGGAAGAAGGGGCAGTGAACTCGTCAGACATTTTGGCAGCTGTTCTGTGCCCACCCTCCTTCTCCTGTGTGGGACTGGGGGCAGGGGCTGGGAATGCACCCAGAGCCAGCTGAGGAGGTCACAGCCAGGCTGTTCTCTTCCAGTCTACAACCCAGTCTCAGTTCATGCCAAAAAAACTCTTAAGAAAAGGCTTGGGAGCAATTCAATGCCATCGGTTTCCACAGCAGGTTTCCAGCTGCCTCTCTTCTGAGGGCCCTTCAGGTGCAGTCAAGTGGTGTTCAGGGATTATTTCGGCACAGGAAAGGAAGCAAATGGATTTATAGGAAAGACTGGCTCCTTTGTGCTCATCTAAGCAGTTAATCCTGGGCATGCAGTAACTCCAAGGAGGCATTCAGCTTTCTGAACTGTCCATGTGCAAACACTGTGTGAAAGCAGGGGTGAGGGCAGCAGGCTCTAAATGCCTCCTAGCCAGCAGGGCACACTGCAACAAGGCTGTTCAGCACTCCTGCCTTCAATAAAACAAGAAGAGTAATGTGCTTCTAGCTCCAGCATTGAAAACTCCTGTGAGAACTCTAACTTCAACTCAAGAAAACTTTTAAGTTCTAAGTCTCTAACAATATTTTTTTTGCAGCAGTCACCACTCCCAAGTGTAGGAAATAAAATCTGTTCACTGTAGGCTCCAGCTTCAGTGGGATGTTCCACCCTGGTCCTGGAACCAGCACCAGGGTGATCAGGAGCAGTGTTGACTTTATCCTCCCTCCCACTCTCTTCTCAGTGACTCACCCCCACTGTCACACGGCAGCAAACTAATCCCTAAAGTGTGCCAACAACTGTGTGGGGTCCACACTTAAACAAGCTGAATCAAGTGACCTGTCAGGTAATTAAGAATAGAAAATAATGCCCTGAACTCTCTAGGCTTTAAACACTAGCCAGCTCATAGGACAAACCAAAGAAAAAGGTCACACACTAAAATTAGGATAAAGAAGGGCTCCTTCAAATATGGCATAATTTTTTACTTAAAGAGGTCAAACGTAGAAATTCACAACACTCAATAAAAAGTAATACCCTAACCAGCATCTAGGTAGGGCTCAAAAGGCCAAAAACCCCTCTCTGATTCAATGATGAGGGAGGGGGCAAACCTAAATCCCCAAACACATTCTAAAATTCCTTCCCAAGAACAAAAGCAGGCATGAACACATTTTCAAAACCCTACTGTTGGATATACAATTAAGCATCTGCAACACCCTTGGGAAAGGTCTCTTCATGAATGTGACACAGTTGGGATCTTAACGGAAGATGAAATATTTACTCTATCACCAAGTCCTTCCAATGGAACAGGACAGCAGCAGCACTGATAAATTAAATATACACTGTGCTAGTAGGAAGAGGGCATGGTCAGATAAACAGACAACACCGAGGCTACTGATTTCCCTTTGAGATTCCCAAAAGGGAAAAGTCAAGGTTGCAAAGACACAAGGTTACAAAGAGTGTTTCTAGGACAGAGCACCACTACAGGCTGCAGCAGCAGATGCACAATGAACACGAGGACAGCTGTGTGAAAAAGGTGATACCAACTCCCTAATGTGTTTTGAACTAAAACAGTGCTTGTCAATATTACTACAAGACTAGCCTACAAATACAGTGAGACAAAGTAATATATAATACAGTATTTTAGAACAGATTTTAATAAAATCCTACTCCACACTTACAGCACATGCAGAGAGAAGACTTGTAAAGGTTATGCTAATGTTAATCTTTCTGTCCTAACTTGTGTCTTTGATATGTTGTAAGAAAATGTTACAGCAGCCAACAATATACAACATAGACATGCAAATTACTGCTATTGCACTAAATCTAAAACAGATTCCATTTTTTTAAAGACATTACCAATACATGAACTGCAGTGTTTCAAAAACTATTTTGTTCTCATTTTTACTTAAGTCAAATGCATCACACAATGTTCAGGTAACAGATAAATTATAACCCTGCTAGTAACAGCTCTGTTTCTGTACCATTCCCCTGCCCAAAAAATCTGACTTTTGGATCAGGTGTTTTTAGCACTGGCTACAAATAAAAACCTATCCAAGCAGACTACAGAAAGTTAACAATTAACACCACGTTATATCAACACTTCTCTGCACCTCTCTACAAATAATCTTATTAAAATAGAACCTTTTTAAAGAAAAGCTTTACGAAGCCTGAAAAAGCCCAATAAATAGTCCAAGTTTCTGAAACTTACCCAAATGATTTTGTTAACTTTTTAGTTCCAACTGGTTTGTCACTATGTTGCAGTTCATAAAACACTCTTTGCAATGCTAAAGGAACACTTTTGGATGAATCATCTCCTTCTGTGGGCATCATGTACACAGCCTGAAAAAGCATTTAGTTCAATTAGTATCAGAAAAGTTTATTGCTCATCCTGTTTAATGCATTCTTTCCTCTTCAGTGACTTCCTTCATAGAACTCAATTTAATCAACACTTCAAAAAAGTCTGAAAAAAATCTTGTACTGTAGTGTAAAAACGTTAATTGTCTGGAACAACTCTTCTTAGAGCACAGTGGTTAGAAAGATGTGAACAACAGATTCCATTCATGGTTATTTTATCTAAATAGTTCCCTTATTCCAGCCTACAACAGTAAATGCACTAAAGCATTTAACACCTTCAAATAACTCTCACGCCCAGTATGTCTGTGCAATCATCACAGCAGGACCAGATATACCAGTCAATACTACAGACTTTTGAAAATAACTGGTGTTGTGAAGAAACAACCACATGAAACTAAAAAGGGCAACAAGTGAATGAAAACAGAAATGGTTCACATGGAGAAAGATGTCAGAGGAAGCTCTGAGAGTCCCTCATACATTCATTTCTACTTAACATCATCGCTGTCCAGCAAATAAACAGCTTAACAATTCAATTCACTGATCATACTGATCTGTGAGGGATTGAGAACAAAGAAATTACACAAATAGACCAAACAGGGATTAAGAGAGTTCAGTAGTCATTGAAATGAGATTTACTTTTTTAAAAGTGTACATCAATACATCTAGGGACAAGGAAGAGCAAACAAAAGGTATTTACAGGGATGTTAATGTAAGAAGCATAAATAATAAAAAGAAACAGACAACCCTGTAAGGAGATTAGGCAACAAATAAAACTAAAGACTCCAGTATTAAGCAGCATGTGAGAAAATAACCTGCTAAAACCAGAAAAATTGCCACCTGAATTTTTGCTTGTGAAACAACAGGGAGTAATCCATTTCTGTGAGTGAAGTGCTGAACTGGAGCTCAGACTCTCCCTCAGTTTGTGCAATAGCCTGAATTCCAGAGGTGTGCACACATCTAACTGACCCTGCACCTTTCCCTACACACAGAGCAGGAGCAGCACTTCCAGCAGGCAGCTGGGAACTGCTGGGCAAACCCAGTCGGTGCTGCAGGACAGCTCAGTACAGAGTGATGGGAACCAGGTGGGACAGGCACTAGATAAAGACAATGCTAAGAGGAAAAGAACACAAGGGTGTGGCAAAAAAAAGAAGAAAGAATAACAGCAAAAGAGGTTCCTAAAAAGTTGGCAGGCCAGTTTTCTATTCCAGTTCTGATGATCCACTGGAGTTTCCAAAAGTACAGCAACAGAAATACGTCAAAGAATAAAGAAACTATCATCGGAATATCTAAAGCAGTAAGATGAAATAGTACAAACAATTTCATAAAGAAAGCAAATCCCTGAAATTGTGACAGAAAAGCAAAGGTTAATTATGCAATTGTAAAGTAATATGATAATTCACGTGACTGTATCTTTGAAATTTTTAGTTTTCAGAAGTTACCAGTTAATAGAGATGACCTAAAACAAAATCATGAAAGCCAGTAACTTCCCACTTTTATTTCTACTCAGTTCCAAGCTACACCATTAGCAGTACTTACACGTATAGAAAGGAAACATTAATAAAAATTAGCTGAAATTTATTATCAACTTTATTCTGAAGGACAGTCAACAGAAGTCTTTGTTAGGGTAATTAGAACAGAAGCTCAACCTCACCCTTATGGCAACAAAAAAAAAAGTCTTCTTTTGCTCTGAGATTTGCTTAAACTGCTTTTATAAATTTTATAAATTGAAGAAAACGGCATCTTCAATTTTATCACTGGCAACAGGTTTTAACTGTTGAAACTCAATGATCCTTCAACTTTTTTAATGAGTTAAGCACTGCTTCAAGAGTTTACAGTGATGCAGTCTGGAAGAGAGCTCTGCAGGTTCTGATCTCTGCTCCTGCCCAGAGAGGTGCCGAGCTCAGAGTGGGGTCCAGTTGCTCAGCATCAGATCCAGTTAAGTTCTGAGCATCTCCAGGAATGGAGATCCCACCACCTCTCCACACATCCTAGTGTAAAGCTGGACCCTGATTATGAAAATTTCCTTCCTAAGATCAGAACATTCTATTTCAGAACAATTCAAATAAGCTAATGAAGTAAATAATTTCCAATTGCTTTATTTTTATCATCCAAATGCAGAATCTCAGTTTACCTGGTCCATCTGGGCAAACTCCAATTCAAATTTTTCTAGCTAGGCTTATACCTTTGCTTTCACAAGCAAAAGTTATTTCTTGCTTTAAAATATGAACATTAAAACAAGTCAGCATGTTGAAGAGTCAACTTTAAACCTCTTCCTGCACCTGGTTTATGAACCTTTTTAAAAGTGGTTGTCAATGGCTAAAGTTAGAAACAGAAATAGTTGAACAACCAAGTCTCAAATCTTCCAAATCTCTATCATCAACCCCTATTAACTTTTTTGAACATCTTATAAATTCTTTAAAAAAAGAAAAAATATATATAGACACTTGCTATGTTTAAACAAATAGAAACAAGGTATGAAGATCAAGTATTGAAAAAATGCAACTCTAGTCACTGCTGATACATTCAAAAAATAAATGCTAAACTTACAGCAGGCTAAGAATCAACCTAGTGATTGACTCTTCCATCAAAAATGCATAAACTGGAGTACAGAATACTTTGATAATTAATCAAAATCAAATCCTTTGCCTTTAGTTCCTATTTTTTTAAATGTTTTTCTCATATACCATCTGGACAATTAAGTCCCTTCTTATATATCTCAAGTAATATTCAGATAATAATTTACAATTTACTTATAATTACTACATTCCAGCTGTCATTGAATAAAAACACCAGTTTTATTTCTTTGGAAATTCTACATGTGTTATGACAAAGCAGACACTGAACACAGCCTTTCTTGGCTCTTCATATTCTGTTTGTGTATATAGGTAATATGGGAGCTCATTTCTTTAAGTTTTTCTCCACACTACTTTTTCAATATTATCCCCTTCAAACCTTTATTTTTATGCCTTACCCTCCCAAATTCTGAAAGCCTGACCTCAAGATAAAGGAGTGAGGCATTTTGATCCACTTTAAAAAGCAGGGTCTCTTACTTAACACCTAAGAAGTTCCCCCAGGAAATGAACACAAAAGAGGGATAGGGACATGTATAGGCATATTGACAGATATGAGAAAAATTTTAGATATTTATATAATAGAAGAATGTTACAGGTAACTTTGAACACATTGCTTAAAGCCAGGAATTACTTGAAGAAGGAAAGAAAATACTGTACATGAAATTCCAAGGTTAGGTAAAATACATTGAATAACTTGAGGAGAGCCAGATCAGGGAGAAATGGACCAGTATTTAGTATTTTAATGTAGTTCTATCAACATTCTACAATGTTCTCACGAGTTGTGGGGACTTTTTCAGGGAACCAGCAAGAAGTTCCAAAATGCAGCCACAAGCAAGGACAGGCTGGACACACTAGAGCCAGTTCTGGGACAACTCAGGTAACAGAGCCCAGGATCAAACCTGGATCCCTCTGGAAGTACCCACTGCCCCTTGGACTGCAGTTAAGCACATATTATCAGTCACAAACAAGAAATAACAATATTCTCTAACATGAAAGTTCCTTTCTTTATTCCCTACCACTGAAGCCACCTTGTTGCTCAAAAGGGAGGTCTCACTTCAAACCCCCAAGAAGCTCCCATCTGTTATCTGGAGCAGAGCAGAGAAGAAAGGACCTCTCCATCAATGCTCACCCACGCTCCCCCAGGGCCTGACTTTCCATGGGTACGTGCCTGCCTTTGCTATTGTTCACTGCTTCCCCAGCTCTGCTCCTGACAGCAGCTTCTCCGTGAACAAAGCTCTAAGAAACAGCAACAGAAATCATTATTTCTTCCAAGGAAGGAGGATTCACAGAAATTATGGAGATGGTGAGAAGCAAACCAAGGGTACTGCACGTTTTACTTTGGTTTAAGAGGAAGAAGTTTGGTCAAAGTGAAAACAAAAAGGTAACTAATACTTTTTTCATACAAGGCAACTACTGATCCTTCCTGATCTGCACCAATGGCAAATGAGTGCTAAAGCTGTCTAAAACTGCCACTGTCATCTGTTCTGTTTGGAGGGGCTCTGAAAGCCTGAGAAATGAGCAAGGAATTGGGCATTCCAGCTGATGTACAGGAACACTTCCATAAAGAAAGCTGCAGCTACCAACTTTAGTAAATTCAGTTTCCTCATATGGTCACTCACTAGCCATGTATTAAGAGACCCTAAAAGCTGCTATTTACGTTGGGGCTGGGGAAGAAATGCAGGGGAATGCCTGGTAAGATTAGTTCAGCTGAAACCAATGTGTATTACAAAAAGAATTTCTTCTTCACTACTTCACAGTACATATTGATTAGTGACTACAAGACAATCTTGAACAAACTACTCCATTGCATTACACGGGGCTGTTACAAAACCACTTTTTTTCTCTCAGGAGCAAAGTGAAGTTGTCCAAAAAAGTAAAATGCACAAACATTGAGTGCTGAGTAGAAAGAACAGGCTTTATAATGAGTGATGAACTGAATGAGTAAATTACACCTCCTGCAAAGAAGGAACAGGTGCATCACATAAAACAAGTGAAGTATTTCTCCCTTGTCCATGGCATTGGTAAGATCTCAGTTACATTCTACTGGAGTTTGATGTGCTATTATTTTTGCAGTGCTTCAGAGTAAACAGCACATTGCAAAGAGACAAAAGAAATGTCAACTGGGACACTTAGAGGCCACAGGGATATAAATAATAAAATGGAGGGAAATTAAAGGCAGGTACATTGAAAAGGGAAAAGAAATCTTAACTGAACAGCAACAAGTAGTCTACACAAGAAAAAGCCCAAGTTAGAACAGTTCATTTTCTCTAAGAGACAGACAGTAAGTGCAGAAATGCACACAAGGATGAATCAGGATCAATAGGACACTCCAATACACTGAACAGTGCCAAGTTATTTTTTTCTCTTAGTACATCCCCCTACTCTAGACAGCCACCTCCAATATCAAGTCATCACTTCTGTTTTTAAATCCTAGTAAGGGCACTGCACTGTTTTAAAATGATACATTATCTAGTGTATTTTATCCTGGCTCTGGATAAGATATTTATTTAAAGGTATTTAAAGAGTTCTTCCCAGCAAAGAAATAACATCTACCGTAAACAAAAAATATTACTAGAGTAAATATAAAATTACATTGTTTAAACTACTGAAAATACAGTGCTTTCCATCACTACAAGGATGGCAACCATAATAACAAAAAACTCTGCTGCATAATATGAATTTCAAGATGGAGCAAATGTGTATCTTTGTGCATTGTTTATGGGCTGAGAAGCCATCATTTCCTATTTTAACTATTTCAAAAAAGGGAAATTACTTCCATCTCTTATGTGCAAGATTAAACTCCTTCTCCTGCCCCCAGCAATTCCTAGCAACATTAGCATAGAATACAGTCAAAGAAACACCCCCTAAGCTCAGGTCTTCTGCAGGTGCTCTGCCTGCCTCCACAAAAGACAAAAGCTTGTGTTCCACAAACTACAAAAGGGAGCTTCCTGTACTCTGCCTGCAGTAAGACATGCATCACCATGTAAGTCACAACTCCTCTGAAAGGATAAAGGAGGCAAAAGGATCACACAGCTCTGTTTTGAAGCATTTATAAATGCTAATTAAAACAGCCAATGTTACAATCTCAGGTTCTTTCATGTATTACTTACCTTTCGTAGCTGATTTGTGAAAAATAAAGTCTGTAACAAACTGTTCATGTAACAAGTTGCTCCCTGGTTCTTTAAGCCAACATATCCTGTGTGCTTCTTTGAATCCCACCTATAAAATAGTTTGTGGTTAAACACAAGAAAGTTCTGTACTCCCAATAATAAAGAGTATTTGTTCTAAGGTAGTGCTGCTGGTAGATACCAGCTACTCTTCGTTGCTACTGAAGGTTCAAATAAACTACGCTTCACTACTGCCTGCCAGTAACAACAGGCTGCAATTAAATGCTTAGTGATTTGATTACTTTCTTCAAAAAATATGTTCTATATGGCATAAAAATTATGTCCTATGAGAGAGTCCTGGAACTCAAGAGCTGTACTTTTAAGGGCAAGTCTGCACCTCTGTGCAACTCTGTTGTTTACAAGTGCCATGAAGGGGAACAACTGAGATGAAGCAGTTTTACAACAACTGTAAACCAAGGCAAGGTAGACAGCAGAGCCACCTGGCTGCACCTGAAACCCCATCAGCTCCCACACCACAAATGCTCGGGCCAGAACTGCAGAGGTGTTAAATCACACACCAACTCACACAGAAACTGAGGTTCCACAACATTTTGCTGACTCATGCAAACAGAAATTTAAGCTATACAAAATCTCTATGTGACTATGAAAATATTGCCACGTGTGATTCATCAATCAGTAGTGACAATGTCTGATGGGAGCTAGAAATGGCAGTAACACAAAATACTTGAATGATCTCAAACAACACAAAAATACCAGAATTAAGAATTTTGACTATTAGTTTGTTTTTAATCAAAGATACTTACGCTACTCCGTGTGGAGCATCTGCTTGAACATAGACTTCGAAAGTAACTTTGTCCTCTTCTATAAAGCCTTTTTCAGGATCAGTAACTTCCTGTAAAACAGGAATGACACAGGAACATGAGAAGTGGAACATGCAACATGACTGCAGTGAAGCACTCAGTTAGACATTGCTTTCTAATTTCCAAGCCTGAGCTATCAGTAGTAATAAACTGAAGAAGAAAAACTGAAGAACACCAAAGCAGCTGTTTGTCAGCTAACTACATTTAAATTCTTTTTTAGTGTCTCAATGCAAGAAACTTGTTCCTGCCTTTTAAGATTTTACAGTAGTTTTTCAGTTTTCAATGACATAAATTGGTATTCAAATGTTCTGCTTCTTCTGGACAATTTTCTGAAACTTTTGCAAATGCTTAAAAAGCTGTCACAATTCAAGAGAAACCTCAGTAGTATTATTAGGGCATTAATTATCTGTACAGATACACAAAGAACGTATGGAAATACAAGCAAATGTATGTTGCTCCAGAATGTCATTGACTTTCACATGGTGAAAACAAAACACAAGCACTCAGGTAGGCAGAAAATAATAATGAGGGAATATTTAGATTACAACAAAAGTAAAAGCACTCTATAAGAATCAAGTTAATACAATAAGAAATTGAAAAGAAATCTACAGCAAGATAGGAAAAAATAACAGCTTGGGGAAAAAACCCCTTTGCTATCAGCATCTCAGTATGCAGGAGTCCAAGTACAAAACTGCTCCCATCTAGCAACAGATTAATATATGTCCAATTACTTACACTCCAGGCCATGAAGTTAGAAAAGCCCCAGTCATTCTCCTTATGAAAGAACAAGTGGCTAATACGACGACTGAATGATTTTTCATCATCCTTGTAGTTTATTATCTTGAGAACTGCTTGTGCATGACAGGACCATGACCTATAAATACAGAAGAAACACTTGAAACTCTTTCAAAACCAAGCTTTTTATAGTTGTTACATAATTTTTTTTTGTTAGGGATTTTTGGTACATTACTTTCACACACCAGATTTTTTTTCCTTATTAGATGTTAATTGTTATTGAGGGCATGAACCTCTGGGGCTTTCTGAAGCCACATTATGAACCAGGAATGGAGGTTTCCTTATAGCAACAGTGTTGATGAGAAAGTGTGTCAGTGACTTGCAGGTTGGTTCAAGAAGCTGAGGGCTCTCCCAGCTGAGTTAGCTCTGATCTGCCTCACTGCACATGCACGGGCCAACTCCAAGAGCTCTTGGTGTCTACAGAGTGGGAGGTCTCAGCCTTTGGTAAGGAAAAGAGGAGCTTCTACCCTCCCTCCCACAAGATAAACTCCCCAGCACTAACTGTCTCAGCAGCACTTGTCGTGCCCGCTGGTGCTGAAAACCACCCCACTTGAGCAAGGCCACCAGTCTGGGCACCAGCTCAGACAAGGTCCTGCCACTGTCTCAGGCTGTGCCACTGCTGCTTGCTCAGCTCCACCAGATACACCTTGGCTGGTACTTCTGAAGATCACATCATCCTTCTTCTGCAAATACTAGGATGTGAATCATGTCCTGTGACTTTTTAATACACTTACAACTCTTTCTTTACATTCTGCCCTGAGCACTCACCTTTAAGTTACAAAACCAGTGAAGAAGTGCAACTTATTATTCATAGTAAACAACAAGCTTTGTGAGATCCAGTGCCAGAATGGAGTTACCCTATTGGAAAGGACACTGGAGAGGTCTGCACTCTTCCTGGATAAGCTACAGGAACGCTCCAGAAATTTGTAGTTACCTTTTAAAATGTTTCTGTTATTTACAAAAGCAGTCAAAGGTAGCCAACATTGATTTGCATGCAGGACTCCAAGAACACACAGGTGTTCAGATCTTGCTGAATGAGTGATGAACTTCACTTAAGGAGAGGACTCATGCCCTGCTCTGCCTGCACTGTAGCAGTTACCTGTTCACACACTTCACAGGGCAGCATTTATAGCTTGGCATGGTAAGAGAAGCTCCACTTTCATTTGAAATAAACCCAGAACTTCTTCCATGCCAAGAAAACTGTCAGTCAAGGACTTCTCCTTCAGTAAGCATATATCTAAATTCTACCACAAACTTCTAGTTACACAAACTGATTTTAGCTCATCCCAAAGAGGGGATTATTCTTATGCTTTGAGATTTAGAAAGGTGAGGGGTAAAGGCGACTCAAACCCTTGCAAGAATTCTCTCCTCTTGCAGAAAGTGAGGTGAAGTATTTTTTGTAGATGTTTGTATTTCTTGCAATAGATTAACCAGTGTCAAGTGAGGACTTGTACAATAATGAAAAGGGTCTTACGTGGAATCAGATTCAGCATTGCACTGAAGGAAGAATCCTACACTTTTTTGGTGTGGTCTGTCTGGGTAGAGGCGCGGCATAACCATGATCTTCCACGGCAAATTCCGCACGAAGCAGGGCGGGCTGAGGACAGACTCACTCAGCCTGTTGAAGCGTTCCACTGTAAACTGAAATGTTGCTTCTGATCGCCAGCTTGTATCTGTAATACACACACACAATTGTTTGAAACACCTCACCTTCTCCACTCCAAGATGACCAACATCATGTAACGTGAGCATGTTTCATGTGGTGGCATATTGGAAGTAACAAAAACATGCCCATCCCAGAGAGACGTTTCAATTTTTCATTTTGAAAAACACCACAACTCCGTTCAGGCAAACAGGGCACTACAAAGATGTGTTCCTTTTGGACACAATTTCCTTAAATGCTTCTTTAGCAGTAGGATTTGTTACCACTCCAGTTTCTTCTAAAGCAGCAGGTGCAGCAAGACAGAGACATCAAGTGCTTTACAACTAAATCACAGCCCACTCTAACTCTTCTTGTTGTGTAGCATCTCTACAGCCCAGTTTAAGTCAGTTCCCTGCATGAACCCATACGCACAAAGGAACTTCACAATCTGTTCAAATGCCCTGTTGATATCATGTCACCATTTAGTTGGTTTTGGCTAGCAACAGTGTATTTTAAAACAGATGAATGCCATAGGTTGGTTGTTGGATTTTTGTAAAATCTTATCCATTTGCTGAAAATTAGCTCAAGAATAGGGTCCTGTATTCTTTGTGGTATGCAAAGACTTCAGAGATTTTTAGTGGTCTAGCACATAATTAAAAGAGTCTATTTTTTTTGGAAGAGCTTATTTTGACACACACGATTAAAGTAATTTTGCCTTCTTCCCACATACCCAGTTCTTCACCTACCACAATCTGTTCTGCTTCTGTAGTACACAGCTATAACAGGGTGCTGAGACTGCGACAGCTTCAGCAAGGCTCAGGGCTGGGCTCTCTTTATTGTGACACGCCTCATATTGCACTCAGGGAGGAAAAACCTGCAACTTATCCCAACGACTCTACAGGCCAGGGATGCACAAGGCCCTGCCCTCCTTTTCCATGGCTGCAGCCTGACACTCGTGTACACGGAATGCTGCTGGCTGTAAGGAGGTTGCACAGGCACACAGGGCAGCAGGCAGCACCCATGGTCACCCTGCTGTTCTCACTGCACCCACGGGGGATGCACAGCTGAAGGCTGTCACACATGCAGTGACACCCGAAATCAAAGAGCACTGAGGGACAACAACACCTGGCCAGAAATGGGATTGTGAAAGGGTGACCAGGCACACAGCACAATGAAGGTGTTCTTTCTGTACATGGACAGCAGTTGTCTTCTCAGCCTGGCACAGCACCAGAGACAGCGCTGAATCATTTTTTCGAAACACAGGTGAGTCCTGATTGCTACCTTACTTAAGAAATGAAACACTCTTGATTACAACATGTAATAGTGTAAAGATTATACACTTCATACAGAAAATTACCGAGTTTTATCCACAACTGCCAGGGAGCTATGACAGATTTCATTCTTCTCCCTTGTGAAGCAGTTTTCAAGCAGTTGTCCTACTCCTGAACTGCAACACAGAGGATTTTTTAATGTATGGCCTGACAGCCCTAAGCATTCCAATTGTCTCTTGAAGGTACTACAGCCCAAACCAGCTTCCTGTCCCCTCTCCTCCTGCAAAGACCTTTCTGTTGCCCTGTGCTGTCAGCTTCCTCAGTAACACAAGAGTTCAAAGGATTACTTTCTCCTTTTTCCTTACCTGGAAGTGCAGCTAACTAGCAGTCTGTCACCTACTTAAAAACTGCTCTCTTCCCAGTTTCACCACTCACTGCCCGTTGACAGAGTGAAGAGCTGATCTTCTGCACCCAAGCACCTGACAGGCTGCAGGCAGAGGAGCTCTAACTTGATTTGCAGCCAGGATAAAACAAATCTGTAACACACTTAACAATTTAAAATCAGTCTTGCATCACATGTATCTCAAACCAACTTGAGGCAACCTCCCTACTCACAAGCATGATCAGTGCTTCTGGGCTCAGTCTGAGCTTCTGAAAAACGAGCCAAGTTTGCTTTCTGCCTCCTTTGATGCAGCTTTCAGAGCACTTCAGCACAAGGATGCAGCAGTGCTGCTACAGTGTCAGCTAAAAAATGCAGCCCACGCAGCATCTGCAGAGGCTTCAGAGAAAGTCTGCCTGTATTTCTTGATTTCTTTTCAGGAAAGCCTGTGCACGAGAGCTCACCAGGGAATGGGAACTCTTCTCTGTAAAATACTTGAGCAATCACTAGTAACTGCTCCATAAAAATGCAGCCTCGTAACACAGGTCAACCCTAAAATAGAAGTTTCTTTAAAAATAACAACCTTCCTTTCTTTCCAGTAAGCACATTTTTTTCTTAGCAAGTATAATGGATTAAAAGAGGAATTTTATTAGAAAAATAAGTTTACGTAGCAAATGTGACAATTATTTTGAGTAGGTCAGTAAATAAAGCCCTTTTTTGCCATCATGAACATGTCCTCCAGATTCCAGTTAAAGACTGCAACTGGCAGCAGGATAATTTAGTAGTGACTGGGAAGTGAGGCTTTTATGAATCCCTGAACTACAAACTGAACACAAGATAAGAAGGACTGATCCAGCTGACAATACTTGGAGAAGTTACATGCACTGGACTGTCTTTGCTATGTGGAAAAGATTTTTTCATTGATGTGATGAATGTTACATTCAGCATCTTCATAGAACAAAGATCCTTCAAATCACAGATCCAAATACTGAACATGATCCATTTTAAGTCTGAAGCACATATTTAAATGTTTATACTTTTGGGAAAAGCAGATTTCTTTATTCTCTTAGTAAATGTTTCTACCTTTAAAGTGCACTGGGGTTATTAAAATATTCTGAACCTGAATTATTAATGGAGAAACTGGCTGAATATTCTATGAATATTTTAATAATGATCCAAATACAGCATGCAATACCAGCATATGGCTAAGACTGATGCTTCTAAAGCCTTCTTGCTGCTGCAATTCTTCATAGAAATGAGACTTCAGGAGGTAATGGCAAAGCTGTGAGTTTATGTTTAGCTAGGGACCTTCTGTTTGAACTTTAACTTCTAAGAGAATTTATGCTATGTGTTGCTTTGAATACTGATGCACTTGCAAACAAAATTTGATCAGAGCCTTGTTTTTATTATTTTTGTAGTTTATTTGCAGAAGCTGCTATTCCAGCTTTTAAAGTCTGGTTCATTTAAGTCATTCTCCATACAAAGCACAGCACAGTCCTTCAGCTGGTCCTTTTTAATTGCCAAGACTTCACACAGAGCAGCAACAGGTACTGGTCACAGTGCTTGAGAGAACACAGCCTTATCTGAAAGTCCTGCTGGTGGTCCACTGCTGCTCCCATTCCCTGTGCCTCACAATGCCTGCAGCCTGTTGCCTAGCAAAGGGGATGAGAGCTGCACTTTTTTTTCCCCAATCTTATCAGTCATTTCTTTATGTGCTAAGCTGGAAGAACAAAATCACCTCAAAAGTTTCTTGAACTCAGAAAATCACCAGAAAGCCGATTTCTATGATCCAGCTGGAAGCATCAACCTTTCATCTTACTGTTCACCTCTCTCACAGGAACCATTAAACTCATTAATTCTGCTGAAGAGGTATCTAAATTCTCCTCATGCATTCTGCATCAGCTCAGATTGATGCCCCTTGCTATGAGTAACAGCAAAGGAAAACTGCATGTTTATCAGAGAAGCCCCTATCTCCCATTCTTCCCTGTCTTTGGAATCCCTGAGCTGTCCATTACCCCTGCACATCATGCTGCAAACCAGGTTAGCAAGAGCACAAACAGCAAGAGAGCAATTGCACTGATGTGTAAATAATGCAACAGCAAGCAACTAATCTGATTTACAAGGAAAAGAGGCATCATCCACTTACGTGATGCAAGTCTTCAGGAATGTTTCTGCAACTCTAACATTTTGCAATAACACTGTTTTCTATCTGTGTCAATGCACAGCTGTAGCAGCACTGAGATGTAGCCAGACACTCCTTATTCAAATATGATAATGAGGAACTATTAAGAGTATTGCTTAATAACCACACTTGAACCCTGAGGGATGTCCCACTGCAGAGCGGGCCAAAGCTCCTGGCCATGCTGGAAGGCCACAAAGGCATGAGAATGCTTTCACAAACCTTCCATCAAACACCTTCAGATACTTCTTCTCCCTAGTGCAACACCTTCATACCCAGTTCTGAGAGGAGCCAAACAGTCAGGAATTGACACAAACAGGTTCACAGTAGTTTTTTGGTTAAAGGGTCAATATTACTCTGAATGAAGAGGTGAATATCTGATTACTTGCCAGCTCTGATATAGCCTGGCTTTTATCAGCTATTTCTGCAGCTTAATCCCTTTTGGCTAATTTGCACAAGTCTATACAGACCAACTAGTGGACAAATTTTTTCCTAATTGACCAATGGGTTATGTACTGGTTATACCAACAACAAACACCATCAGGCTTTGTACCTATAAACATCACTATTAAGAACAGAACTTAAACAGAGCTGTTCTTGCCAGTCGGTGTCAACCCATGGGATCTTCTCTTGCCACCCTCTAAATACCATGGCCTGACAGACATTTAACATCTTTGGTAACAACTTTTGATAAGAACAGGATTCCCTGTTTTAGTCTCACCTATTTACTCTGAGCAATAAATCAAAACCCTCTGAATAAGATTAGGTAATCACACAAATAAAATTCACAGGCTAGGGAGACTTCCTTTTTTTTTTCATTGAGAGACTCTGGTCATAGAAAACTTTATCCTTGCCAATGATACAGAAGTGATTCAACCACGAGATGCTTTTGTTCTGAATTTAAACTCTGTTCTCTTAATGGAACATTACTATTTTCTATCAGTATTCTATGTTCCTTGAATACATGAAAGTAAGCACTTTTTTGACCTTTAACCTCAAACTCTGATTTTTCTGAAAAAAATCACTGGACATTTTTGCACAAATCTAACTAAATGTTTAAGCCCAGTCCTGAATGTACTCTCACAAGACACCATGGAATATGAAACAAATCCCACTCATATGATGTCTCCCTTCTCCCAACTCGATTTTACTTCCTTCTTCAGAATGAGCAATCCCAGCCCATATCCTCTCCTAAGAAAAGAAATAATATCATTGCACATTTTCCTCACTAAACATAACAGATTTAAGTGAATTAGAGAGTTGTTACCTCTCTTTAAATATACCCAGAGCTATAATTATTTGATCTTCTGTAACAGAAGAACTGTACAACCTTGTTTTCATTTAATGGACCAAGAAAAAGACTTCAAAAATATTAACAGGACATTAATACATAATTTTTTCTTTGCTTTTGCAAGTAAAATTGGGTGTCAGAACTGAGGGCAAAAGATGTTAATCAACAGAATAGTTACCACTGACTTACCACACAAAGACAAAACCAGAGCACAGCTGCCACCTGACAAGAGAGCAGGACAGATAAGGATTCTAAACAGCCTGAAGGAATTGTGTAACTGATAAAATTACTATTCAGCAAAGCCCAGCTGCAGCACCTTTAAAGGGCTGTATCACAAAACTAACAATGGACAGTAGCACTTTCAGCAATTTTTAAATGAGTACCTCGAAAGAGTACAAGAAAAAAATCCCAAGCCTTCAGAAGTCTAATCCTATTGTACAGCTATGTCAAAAGGATGCCCATACAGAAAACCTGCAGCCATAACTACAGAGGGATTCATTTTTTTAATGAGCTGCAGATCACAGGACACAGGTAAAATGGACCATTTTCTCCTCAAAATCATAAAACCAAAGAAGCCAACCAAACCATGCTTTTATCAAATATTTACTTACCATCTTCCATGTCTTCCTCGGTGTTGTTATGTCCGTCAGCCATCGCTACATTCCCATTAATGACAGGATTTTGAGTAATTCTTGGAGGATCATCTGTATCTCCAGCTAAGACAACAAAAAGTACATAAAAATTAATAATCAGAAATTAACTTTTTTGTCTCAGGTAGGGCTTATGAGACACATGAATGGTGCACACTAGCACAGAACAGTATATAATTAAATTATTGCCCAACAAGTGTACTGGTATGTGTCTAATGAAAATTCCTCACATAGGTGAGTATTTATGGACAAAATAAAAAGTCCACATTAATGTGGAATACAGATACAAAGAATATAAATTGACTTTTAAGTTTCCAAATGGTCTTACAATCAGCATCTCATAATCAAGTCTCATTAAATACAAAACCTTTTCTTGCATTATGCATTTTTACACAGATTCAAGTTTCTAATAGCAGACTTGCTAAGCCAACAAGTTACTTTAAGACTTCTTCAGTGTTACTGGTTTTTTT
>VZRO01002701.1:12528-43607 GCA_013397915.1 Daphoenositta chrysoptera
CGCCGTCCTGGCGCTGCCCCGCTCCCGCCGGGAGCTGCTCCAGCTCGACTTCCTCGCCGCCGCCCTCCAGGTCCCCTTCGTCAGCATCCTGGACACCCGCTGGCCGCTGCCTTTCCGAGCGCAGGTGAGACCCGCAGCGCCGGGGAGGCAGCTCCTGTCTCCGCTCGCGTCCCCGCTCCCGTCCCCGCTCGCCGGCTCCGTCCTTGCTCTCGTCCCGGCTCCGTCCGTGCTGCTGTCCTGATCCCCGTCCCGGATCCATACCAGCTCTATCCCGATCCCCGTCTCGACTCCATACCGGCTCTGCTCCGCGGGTCCTTCTGCCGGCTCGGTCCTGCCTCCGATCCCGATCCCGATCTCGGCTCTGATTCCAGCTCCAATTCCGAATCCATCCCAACCACGCATCCTTGCTGCATCTTTACCTGCGGGGTCCATCCCGGCTCTGTTTTCCCTCTGTCTTCTCTGCCACCCCGGCCCCATCCCATCCTCATTCCCACCTCCATCCTGCCTCTACCCCAGCCTCATCCCGGGCCCCATCCCGGCTCTCTCTGTCTCCCATCGCAGCTCTATTCCAGCCCCCTCTTGGCCCTCATTCCAGCCCTATCCTGGCTCTATCCCAGCTCCCATCTCAGTTCTCTCCTGGCCCCTTGCCCGGCTCTATCCCAGACCCAATTCCAGCTCCCACTCCAGGGTAAGTTCCCTGGTTCCTCTGGGAGCCCTGCAGCTCTCAGCCCCAGGGCTCATCCCCACTCCATTCTGTCTCCAGAAGGGCTCTGGGATGTGTTTTGGCAGTGGATCCCAAACAGGAACTGGGCAGGGGATGGTCAGAGAGTGTGGGATGACCTCAGGGCAGGTGGGCCCATGTCTGGTGCTGCCTCTGGGCTCTTTCCATGAGCAGGGGCACAGCCACGACCCCTGTGTGTTGGCAGAGCCCCTTCCACTTCCACATGGACCGGCAGAGCTCACCGGAGACGCTGGTGGATGTTCTGGTGAGCGTCCTGCAGGCCAACAACTGGCAGGAGACCAGCCTGGTGCTCTGCCACCCCTGGGACATCGACGGCTTCCTCGACCTCTGGGCCCAACGTTCCCAGCTCTTCCTCCGCGCTGTCCTGGACCTGGGCTACCTGGATGAGCCCAGGGCCACCCGCTACCTGCGGCAGCACGGGGAGCGTGTCAGGACCCTCTCCAGCCCGGTGCTGCTGCTGGGCTGTGACCTGCACCGTGCTCGGCTCGTCTTCCAGGCAGCTGAGGAGCTGGGGCTGCCACCGCAGGAATTCCACTGGATGCTGGGCTTCCCGCTCAGCGCTAGTGAGCTGCAGACCGAGGGGCTGCCCCCGGGGCTGCTGGCCTTTGGGGAGGTCAGCCGGCCACCGCTGGAGCTCTTCGTGCAGGACATGGTGGGACTGGTGGCCCAGGCCATCGCCCGCGCCGCCCGCGGCCACCCCGACCCCGCACTGCTGCAGACCACGGGCAACTGCAATGAGAGGCACCGGGCGGGCGGCGAGTCCCCGGGGCTCTTCCTCGCTCGGTAAGGGGGTGCTGGGGGTGCCTCTTTTCCCCCATCCCAGCTCCGTGGTGTTGGGGTGCATGGGGGGGCTCTGCCCCAGACCCAGGAGGGGGTAAGGGCAGAGCCAGGGGACGCCCGGGCTCAGTGCAGGGCTGTCCCCAGTGTGTGCAGCCACCACCATGGGGCTCAGCGCCCCAGGACACGGTTAGCACTGCACAGGGGGGGATGTGTCACTTCAGATCTCCTTAACGCCTCTCCTTAGCTCTATAAATATTAATAACACTTGGCCCTGGCAGCACAGCCAGCTGCGGGGTAGCACAGCGGGGCCGGATCCTGCTGCTCCTCCTTGACCTTGTCCCTGCCCGAGTCGGGCACGTCCCGCTCCCAGCTCCCAGCCTCACCCCATGGTCCCAGCTGACCCGGGACACTGGAACTGTGAAACCCTTTCCTTGGCAGGTTCCTGGCCAACACCTCCTTCCACGGCCAGACGGGGCTGGTGCGCGTGGAGAACACGGCGCTGGTGAGGCCGGAGCAGCGGTTCCGCGTCTGGAGTCTGCGCAGGGACTCGCAGGGGGTCCCCACCTGGGTGACAGTGGGCACCTGGAGCCACGGCAAGCTGGAGCTGGAGGAGGGCGCGTGGCAGAGCCAGCGGCAGCGCAAGAGCCCCAGCGAGGCGGCCGAGGGGACCCGCACGCGGCTGCGGGTGGTGACGCTGGTGGAGCACCCCTTCGTCTTCACCAGGGAGGTGGATGAGGAAGGGAACTGCCCGGCTGGGCAGCTCTGCCTGGACCCCGGCACGAACGACTCGGCCGTGCTGGATGCCCTCTTTGAGAAGATCGGCAACGGCTCAGTGCCATGGGAGTACAAGAAATGCTGCTACGGGTACTGCATCGACCTGCTGGAGAAGCTGGCCGAGGACATGGCCTTTGATTTCGAGCTCTACATCGTCGGCGATGGGAAATACGGGGCCTGGAAGAATGGGCGCTGGACGGGACTGGTGGGGGACCTGCTCAGTGGCACGGCCCACATGGCCGTCACCTCCTTCAGCATCAACTCGGCGCGGAGCAAAGTCATCGACTTCACCAGCCCCTTCTTCTCCACCAGCCTGGGCATCCTGGTGAGGACCAAGGACACGGCGTCGCCCATCGGAGCCTTCATGTGGCCCCTGCACTGGACCATGTGGGTGGGCATCTTCGTGGCGCTGCACATGACCGCCCTCTTCCTCACCCTGTACGAGTGGAAGAGCCCCTATGGAATGACCCCCCACGGCCGCAACCGCATGAAGATCTTCTCCTACTCCTCAGCCCTCAACCTCTGCTACGCCATCCTCTTTGGGCGCACCGTGTCCAGCAAGACGCCCAAGTGCTGCACCGGCCGCTTCCTCATGAACCTCTGGGCCATCTTCTGCCTCCTGGTGCTCTCCAGCTACACGGCCAACCTGGCGGCCGTCATGGTGGGGGACAAGACCTTCGAGGAGCTCTCAGGCATCCACGACCCAAAGGTGGGCGAGTGTCCGGCGGCTTCGGATGGGCTGAGAGGGCTGAAGGTCAGGGAAGGGGGTGAGGGGTGGTCCTGTCCTTCCTTCTGCACCTTGCTCCTTCTCTCTATTCCCAGTCCTGCGTCTTGGCCCCTCCTAAGAGTGGAGGGGTCTTTGAGACCCCCAGAAAGCTTTGTGTGTGTATCCCACCGGTGTTTAATCCCAGCCTCAGCTCCAGGGCAGGGGGAAATGGGCTGATTTCATGCTGAGGCTGATCTTGGGGAAGCTCCCAGACAAGTCCAAGAGCTGCTGCACCTCAGGGGCTGCCCAGACACCCTGCCTGGGGCTCAGGGCTGGGGACACATCCCCAGGGAGCGGGGACACACTCCTGGGGCCAGGGGTGCTGATGCTCTGGTGCCTCCTTCCAGCTCCATCACCCCTCACGGGGCTTCCGCTTCGGCACCGTGTGGGAGAGCAGTGCTGAGGAGTACATCAAGAAGAGCTTCCCCGAGATGCACGAGTACATGCGGCGCTACAATGCCCCCACCACCCCCGACGGGGTCACCATGCTCAAGTGAGGGGCAGGGAGAGCATGGGGGGGTCCCTGCCACCTTTTACCCCATCCCTGGAGCCCGTGCACCCCCCACTCCACGCACACATGAACCCCCACCTATGGGAGGGGTGTGAGGCCCTGGGCAAGGGGGGAGCAGCCCCACCCTGAGTGTCCCCCCTGCTGCTGCAGGACGGAGCCCGCCAAGCTCAACGCCTTCATCATGGATAAATCCCTGCTGGACTACGAGGTCTCCATCGACTCCGACTGCAAACTGCTCACTGTGGGCAAACCCTTCGCCATCGAAGGTTTGGGGGGCTGTGGTGGGAAGGGGGTTCCTCTGTGTGTGTGTGTGTTGGAGCTGGGGTCGTGCCCTCTCCGTGGTGGGCGCTGGGGGCTGCACCCCCCGTCCCAGCACTGCCCCTCTCTCTCTCCTCCTCACCGGGGCCAGGCTACGGCATCGGCCTCCCCCAGAATTCGCCGCTGACCTCCAACGTCTCCGAGTTCATCAGCCGCTACAAGTCCTCGGGCTTCATCGACCTCCTGCACGACAAGTGGTACAAGATGGTGCCCTGTGGAAAACGCGTCTTCGCCGTCACTGAGGTGCGGCGGCTCCTCGGCCGGGAGGGGTTTTGGGGTCTGACACCCCCCGCAGCCCAGCCCACACCCCCTGCTGCCCGCAGACCCTGCAGATGGGCATCTACCACTTCTCGGGGCTGTTCGTGCTGCTGTGCATCGGGCTGAGCGGCTCCCTGCTCACCTCGCTGGGCGAGCACGTCTTCTACCGCCTCGTCCTGCCCCGCATCCGGCGCAAGAAGAAATTCAACTACTGGCTGCACACGAGCCAGGTGGGGCCGGGGGAAGGGGCTCACACAGCACCCCAAAGCGACCCCATGTCGCTGCTCCTTCTTAAATTGCACCACCTCTGCCCTCCTCCAGCCCCGGACCACCAACCCCCGTTTAACCCCTGAACCATCACCCCAGAGCATCACTCTCCAATTAATCCCCGGCCTGTTAACCCCTAGACCATCACCGCCCAGCTCACCATTCCCTTGCTCCCCACAGAAAATCCATCGGGCTCTGAACATGGGCACGGAGGAGAGGAAGAGCCAGCAGCTGAAGCTGGAGCAGAGGTACAACCGGGATTGGGAGCCTGCCCCCCTCTCCTCCTCCTCCTCCTCCCTGTGGCCACCCAGAGTTCTGGGGGGCTGCAGAGGGAACCCCACAGCAGCCAGATCCCAATTCAGCCCTTCCACCCTCCCCACGCAGGTGCGAGCCCCAGCCGAGGCCGGCAGCGGCGGCAGCACAGCCCTGGAGCAGCGCCCTGCGGAAGGAGGCGCGGCGGGGGCGCTTCCAGCTGGACAAAGCCCCCCCCGAGGCCGAGGGGTCCCCGTGGCACCCCGGGAACGGGCGGCCGCTGCAGCCCCTGGACAGGGCGGCCGGTGAGAACGAGCTCCGGGAGCTGGAGGAGAAGATCCAGGAGATGCGGGAGCAGCTGCGCGCGGCGCTGCTGAGGAAGAGCGAGCTGGTGACCGCGCTGGGCACCACCAAGGGCGGCCGGGCACTGCCCGCCCCGCTGGCCGCCGAGGAAGGCCGGGAGGAGAGGTGAGGTGTGGGGCAGGGACCCCCCAAAGCATCCCAGCACAGCCGCTCCTCCGGCTCAGAGAGGGAGGGGAAGGAAAAACGGAGTGGGGATGTCCTGGGGCTGCCCCACCTCTGGGGCTTTTGTCTCTTCCTGCCGTCCCTCCTGCTGGCAGCGGGGGCTTGATGGGCCGGGAGGTTCTTTTTGGGGGGTTGAGTTGGGGTGAGAGGTCCCCGCAGTGCCTGGAGGAAGCCCAGCCCCGCGCCCCCCCGGCTCTGGTTTGACACCACGTAAATAAAGATGACGAAGGAAGACGAAGTCTGCTTTTCCTCTTCCAGCTGCATCCCAAACTCGGCCAAGCCTGGGCTAAGCATAACCCTTCCCCTTCCCCTTCCTCCTCCGCAGGCCCAGCTCAGCCCCGCCGCAGGACGGCAGCGATTAGGAGGAGGCAGAGGAAGCTCCCACATGGAAGGGGCAGGAGGACAGACCGAGAGCGGAGCCTCCCTCTGGAGAAGCAGCTCAAAGCCGGGCTGATCCCAGAGCCACCGCAAAGCAGAGCCGGAGCCTTCCTCGGGCGGAGGGTGCGGATGGAGCCGGAGGCCGCGGCCGCCTCCTGAGGGCGGCTCAGGGCTCTGCTCCCCCCGAGGACGAGGAACAGCTCCCCATCCCACCACAGGCGGCTGGGGAAGGACTCGGAGCCCTGCAGCCCCTCCCCTGGCACGGAGGCTGCCCAGCATCACCGAGCACGGCCGGGACAGGGTTGGTGCTCGGCCCTCTGCCCTGCCACGCTGCAAGGGGACAGATGGTGACACCCCAGGATGGCAGGAGGCACCCCCAGGGCTGAGCACTGCACCCCCCTGCCCCCAGGACTCCCACACGTCAGCCCAGCACAGCCGTGGGCAGGACATGGGGCAGCGCCGCAGGAGCTGTTAAGAGATAATATTTATTATTATATACAAACACATTTTGTACATTAATTAAATAGAATGAACTCTACTCTTCATTCATCAAATCATTTGGTTTGGTGTCCCCCCTTGCCCTCCCACTCCTCTGAAAAGCCTACGGTCATTCCCGGCGCTCCAGAGGCTGGGATCCAGTTGGCCACAAGGCCCCTTCCTGGACGTGCTGGCAGCAGCAAGATGTGACCTGCTGGTCACAGCAGGGTCCCCCTGCCCTGCAGCAGCACCACGGCTGCCCCAGGCAAAAGGGAAAAACAAAAAGGGGGCACCCAGGTGGGAAAGGCAGAGGGGTGAAGAGAGGGCTCTGAGCCCCCCGTGTTGACAAGGAAACACTGAAACACACAGAGCCCTCCAAGGGAGACGGACTCCAGGCACTGCTCAGCCATAGGGGGACAACGCTGAGCTTGGGGACACCTGTGCAGGGACCCAGCTGTCCCCAAGAGCTAAGTGCCCACCTCCTGTCCCTGCCCTGTCCCACCATGGTTCTCCCAGAGCTTCATCCCGCCTCCCTCTGCTCCGCCTCCCTGCACAAACCCTCCTTCCAGCACACCCTGGCACGGATCTGGGCCCTCTGCAGGGGTCCACAGGCAGCCCCCCAGCTCAGCCTCTTGGCAGAGGGGTCGGGCTCTGCCAGCCTCACCTCCATTGCCAGGGAACATGGGGAAAACCAGCTGAAATGTCTTGGCTTTAGTGTTTTGGTTCTTTGCTAAGCCAGCTCATGCAACAGTCCAGGCATGAGGAGCCACTCTCTCCTCTGGGATGGGGCTGATCCCAAACACAGACGTGTCCCACGGGAGGGACAAGGCACTGGAAAGCAGCTGCCTCACCCCGAGCAGAGCTGTGCAGGACAGAGCTGCTGCCCTCGCCCTACACCTCTCCAGACTCCCACTGCAGCATGGCTGCACCCTCCAGGCATCACTCAAGGCTCCTGGGAGGGCAGCTCCCACCTGGACACAGCATCTTCCACCTCCCAACCCACCCACCACGGGGAGTTCAAGGACGGAAAAAAGGGGGCTGAACTGCAGCTTCTGCTTTGGTTGTGCCCTGGCCTGGGCAGACCCTGTGCCTGGGGAAGGTCAAAGCTCCTCCTCCTCTCAGGAGCAGGAAAAGTGACCAGGAATTGCCTCTGTGGCTCTCCCACGGGGGCTGCACACTCTCTGCCCGTTCTATCTGCACCTACTCTAACCACAAAGCTGCCACACGCGTGGCCTGTCCCAGGTCAGCTCCCACCTGGGATCAGCACCTGGACTGCAAACACAGCTGCAGGGGCAAAGCTGGGGACTGGGGACAAAGAAAAGCCAGGGCACGAGCAGGGCACGGTGGGGACAGGTGGCTGGCTCACCTGTGGCCTCGGAGGAGCCCCCAACTCGTGTGGGCCAGGGGACCAAGCCCCCCCATCCTTCCCACAGCCCCCCGTGCCTTTCCCAGGGGAGGGAGGTCACCACAGCCCTGCTCTGTCCCAGCTGCTCCAGCTCTGCTCAGAGGGATCCATGGGTTAAGGATGATGGTGAAGTGAGAAATAGTAACAAACAAAATCCAAATGCCTTCCTGGCAGTCCAAAGCGACAGCAACGGGGCTCAGGACAGGTTCCTGGAGCTTGGCTCTGAGCTGGGCGTTCTCTCTGCTGGTGCTGGGCAAGGGCTGCTCTCCCCCCGGTCCTCAAAACCTCTGTCCTGGTCACTGTCTCCCCCCGAGGCTGGCAGGGGTTCTGCCATGCTGCTGCTGCTGCTGCCCACGCAGTTCTTGCCACTGGGTTTTGCTCGGGTGTCTGAACCCTCGAGAGCCTCAGTCTGCTTGGGAAGGGAGGGGCTGGGGCCCGCCCCATCCTGCAGCGGGGCAAGGGGCGCAGCCCCAGCAGCAGGGGGAGCATCTGCTGCGGCCACCACGGACGTCGAGGTGACCTCAATGGTGATGGAGCCCACGGCCGTCTCCGGGTGCTCGCTGCTGACCCTGATGCGGGCAACCAACCCGGAGGCCGCGGCCGCCTCCTGAGGGGTCCCGTTGGCCACGGCTTCGTGCACCACGGCGGGCTCCAGGAGGGTGGTGCTCAGGTCGGACAGAAAGGAGGCCTCTGTCACGATGGCGGCCGTCTCGGCCACCCAGTTGAGGTCGCTGCCCACGGAGGCGGCGATGACGCTGGAGGCCTCGCCGGGGCTCAGGGCGGCCGGGCCGCTGCCCTCCCCGGGGGCCCCGGCGGCCAGCGGGGCTCGGCGGCCCCCGGCCTCCGCTGGGGCGGCTGTGGTGTTGTTGTTGAGGTTGTCCTGCAGCGTGGTCTGGGTGCCCTGGCCGACCTGCTGGTTCTGCAGCAGCATCTCTTGGATCCGGATCTGCTGCAGGATGGCTGGCAGCTCGTAGTGGTGGAAGAAGTAAATCATGGAGTGCTGGTGGAGGAAAGGGAAAGGCGTCAGGCTGGGTCTGGGTCACAGGTCACCACATCCCAAGAAAATCAAACTGCTCCTGGAGAATCCAGCTGCTCTAATGGCAAGGTTAGCAGCAAGTTTGGAAAGATTTATCCCTTCCACTAGGACTACTGCAAGCTGCTTTATAATTTCTCTCTGAAGACAGGCAACAGAGTACAAGCCCTCTTCCCTTTCAAAGGCTGGGAAAAGAAGGATGACAGCATTCCTCTGGCCCATCCTCTACTCCCTGTCCCCACCCTGCAGCAGGTCAACAACCAGAGACACCCAACAAGTATGCTTGATCCAGGATATCAGAGACATCAGCTTGGAGCTGGTTCTGCCAGCATCCTCACTGCACAGACCTGAACAGCTCCTCTGCAAGGCAGACCCTCCCCGGGGTTTATTCCAGAAGCACAGGATAGAAATCCTTCCCAACACCCATGTGGCATCAGGTTATCATCAGTCCCATGGCTGGCAATTCAATAATCCCCTCTTCCACCGCCTCATTCTGCTGCTCCATTTCCAAACCAGGCTCAATTCCATCTCTTATAGAAATAAGGATCCCTCCTCCAACCCAGCTTGAGAGGAAGTTTGACAAACATCCCCAAGCTGCAGCAGCCCTGCAGGGACTCACCTGGATGAAGAGCCAGGAGGTGACAAGTGCCAGGCTGCTGTACTGCCCGTTGAAGCGGTAGTGGTAGGCGTAGAAGGCAAAGTGGTACAAGTAGAAGAATCTGGACAAGAAGGCAAGAAAGATCAGGAAAAATGTGAGCTCTCTTCTCCTCCCAACACTAGCCTGAGCTGGGGCACTTCACCCAGGATGACACAGACTCATTAACAGGTAATTAGAGTTGCCTGTCTATGAGCAGGGCAAAACAAGGGGCTGGGGAAGATCCAGGCCCAAACCCAAAGCAGAGAAATTGCACTTTGGACCCTGTGATGTCCAGGATGATCCCTTGGGGCAGCTCCCAAGGAGCCACATAGGTAACACCCATTGTGCCTGGGGGTGCTGGGAAGGACCCAGAGCAGCTGGAGGAGCACAGGCAGAGGGGATGTGGCCACAGGCAGCTCTTACCTGAGCCAGTGCCTCTTGCTGGTGTTGGTGTGGCAGCAGATGGCGTCGTACTGGTCCGCCAGCCACACGATGAGGATGATGTAGAACGCGGTGGTGGTGTCATTGAAGAACTCGGACATTATGGCCTCCATACCTGGGGACAGAGGGGACATCAGCACGTGGCAGGGCACGGGAAGGGCTCCTCTGTCACTTCAGAGCAGGGCTGTGACTGCACCTGCCCAGGGCAGGTAACTGGGCTCTGCTTATGGCAGCAGCTAGGGCCAAGAACAATCCAGCTGCAATGTCCCAGGGATCAGCTGCTTCCTGCAGTGCAGATTTCAGAGGGGTTTTGCTGCTTTTTAAATTCAAATTGTACAAATGCAACATGGCCGCAGAGTGCGAATCTGCAACGAGCTCCACAGGGACAGACAAAGCTTTGGTTTCTGGGATTTCCCAACCAGCTGCTGCTTTTCCAGGGAACCCAGAAGGACAATGGAGCTCACTGTGCCATCAAATTCCAGAGCCTTCTGCCTTGTGATGAGCAGCCACAGTAACCACCTGCCGTGGCCAGCTCGGAACAGGGAATTAGATTTCCCACAGATCCCAGAGGGACGTGCTGCAGACACAAGCAGTGAGGCAAGTCCTTACCGACCAGAGCCAGGATGACAGTGAGGAGTGGAGCAGCAGGGAACGCAATGGTCATGTTCATCTCCAGCATCTGTAACAGGTCAACTGCAAGAGGGAAAACACGCTGAGGATGGGGGGCCACAGAACCCTGCACCTCACAGTACTGCCTGCTCAGTGAGGCCACATCCTCTGTCCCCAGCCAATACTTCTCAGGACAGAGAACAGCTCTGGCAAGTGCACTGACTGGGAGCAGGAGGATGTATTCCCTGTGCAGCTACAGGTAGGTACAATTTAGAAGCTACCATTCTAAATTGGAGCTAATGATCCTCAAGGTCCTTCCAACCCAAACCTGCTGTGACTCTACCACGCCCCATGCTGGAGCAGGCAGAGTGCCCAGCACAACCCAAACCCCTCAGCCAGTTCTTACCAATGAAGACAAAGATCTGGTGGTGTGAGTAGCGCAGCAGCATCGAGACAGAGAGAGTCTGGAGCAGGAGAGAGAAGGGGAGGCAGATTAGAGCCCCACGGGCACGGGGAGTCGCTCGGAATCGCACTGCGGCAGAGGCCCGGCGAGCCTGGGCTTGCACATCCCACGTTCATTAGCTGGAGCTGTGCAGAGCCATTTCCCAAAGAGTAATTAGGGCTTCACAAACAGCAATTAATCTCTGTGCTGCTGCAGGGGAACAGACAGTAAGGGATTTGTTTGTAAAGGGACCAATCCTGAATGTTTGCGCTGGGGCCACGCCAACCCACAGAGCTGGGAGCAGGGATTCTCCTGTCCTCTATCCCATTCCTCCCACAGCTCCCAGTGCCTCCCTGCACTCGGATCCTCCTCAGTGCCCACAGTCTGATTGTGGACAGACCTGCCCCATGGGTGGGACAGCCACTCACAAAGATACAGTCACCCACAGCCACCCAAGACAACAAACACGGGGTAGTTATCGCTTGGGATCTTGTCTGATGTGTATCTGAGAACACCTCATCTCACACATCATCACTTGGTTTATCTTGATCACTCCTGGCAAATCAGTCTGGGCTGTTCTTAAAAGTCTCAGAGGACAAATGTCTGCACCCTGTGCTGACAGCTGGAGTGTTTTAAGGACACTTAGAAATTAACAGCAGCTCCCATTTGACAACGAAAACAACACTGCATTCTAGGTCAGCTCTTCTGTTCATTTCACTGGTGGACTTTAGAAACTCTAAAAAAAAAACAAAAACCAAACAAATAAAAAAACGCCCCAGAGGAGGGCCTCATCCTCCACCAACTACACTTTAAAAGCAGATGAGAGCTCTGCTGTAACACCAACCACTCACTGCCCACCACCAGGCTGAGTCCAGGCACTGCCCAGCTCACAACTTACAAAGATGACCATGATGACGAAGGCTGCCAGGTAGGAGGTCCTGGCCATCCACATGCTGACAAAGCGATAGTGCTCCCCGGACACCACGTTGCGAAGGAAACCTGGACAAAAAGCACAAACAGGAGCTCAGTGTGATTAAGGCACAGACTAAGAACCAAGCTCCAGTGCCTGCTAAAGAAACAGGATTTGGAGCAAATCCTCAGGGCAGCACTCATTGTCATGCAGGGCAGTGAGGCGGGAGGAAATCACGTTTCCAGACACCTCTCCCCTTCTGCCTCTCTCATTTTGTCCTTGACAATAACACAGGGAGCTGCTCCCTGCATTACAGATTAATCAATAGTCAGAAGATGATAGTCAGGCATCCACAGAGCAAACACCCACGGCTCCAAGCAGCTGCTGCTGTGACTCCTTCAGGACTTACCTTTGTTTTCCTCGTTTTCAGCTAAGGCTTTGACACTCGACATCAGGATGTCATCGTAGCCCAAGAACTCATCCAGCAGCAGGCGGCTGAACCTGTCCCCAAAGCACTGATCCCTGGTAGGATCTAGAGAGAACACAAAAACCCTTTCACACTGTTCACACCTGGAGACACAAAGGCACAAGGTGAGGGATACCTGTGCCAGCAGAGCTGCACCTGCATGTGGACCTGGGGCAGTAAAACCAAACTTGGCAGGATTGGGAGGGAAAATGTCACCCCCTGACAGATCCAGCCACATTGAAGTGCTAATGGCAGCCAGGCCTTAAGGACTGTCAGGGCTGTCACACTCTGTGCTGGCACGGACAAAAAGGGAATTTGCCCTCTAGGCTTGGCCTATCTCCTGGGCTCACCCTGACTGCCCATTTCCACACAGGAAAACTGCTTAAACCCCATCCAGCTCTGCTTGAGCTTGAGTGGGAGGAAGTAACGAGCTCCACTCTGATTCATACAGAGCTTCACAGGCACGGAAGGTCTGAGGTTGTGTTCCTGACCTGGACAAGCTTGAATGGATAAAATACCAGGAGAAGAGAACACTGTTCAGGGAAATGACCCGCTGGTGCTCACAGGGGCACCGCAGCACACACGGTGTGACAGATCTGTGAGCACTGTCCCCAACACCTGCACAGCTGCTCAGGCCACCAGGCTCTAACCCTGCTGCTCCACACTGAGCCCAGAGCTGCAGTGCCTTCAGCCAGAGAGCTCTTCCCTGCTCCACGTGGGAAAACTGTGCTGGGCATGCCATCAGGGCTCACTGAAGCAGGCTCCACCATTTCAGAAGGCTCCTCCTGGAAAGCTGTGACCTACTAAAGGCAGACAGGCTCTCCTGCGTGGGAAGTGAGCGCCGTGGGCTTCAGGAGGAGTTCCCAGAGATGGTGTGGAGGTCTCTGCACTGCAGGTACCCAGCCCTGAGCCCCCTGCCCTGCCCAGGCTGCCTCCCACTCACCCAGGGTCACCACCATGACGGGGATGCTGAGGCGCTGCCGCGTGCTCTGGGACAGGCGCAGGAAGCCGTATTCCAAGGAATATTCCACAATGTACTCCTCCTGTGGCCACACTGGGAGAGAGACACAGGGACACAGGGAGATTCAACACCCACATCTGCAAACAGCCACCACAAAGAAACAGCCCCGCTGGGTTCCCTCCCTCCCATCATGTTCTTGAAAATGGAACTGGTTGCAAACGAGGGCTCCAGGCTTCCCTCAGCCAATTAAACATAAATCAATACAAACTCTTTGGAATTGCAGCCCATTCCCTTGACATTAGTCCTTAGTGTGAGACTTCTGGGAAAGCTTCAGGGCAGCAGTTCCAAGCTCTGCCCAGAACCTGCCCACACCTTTGTCTGGCAAGCCCAGAGCCACTCGTTCATGCTCTGTTCAATTTCTGCTTCCCACGTTGTTTGGGAACCAACAGGAAAATCCACTTTACACCTGCTGGACACCAAGTAAACGCTCCAGAGGCAGGAGCCCTGCACTTCCCAGGGGACTGAGGTCATTGCTGCAATTACATGTCAGAACTGAAGGCAGCAGCAATTACAGCTTTCCCAAAAACTGGTGGTGCCTGAAGTTTCCCTGATTTTTTGGGGTTTTTTTTCCAAGAAAGGTTCCAAAGAGATGTTTTTTTGCTACATCATCTCTGAAAGGACAAAACCTCCCGCTAAGCCAGAGCCAAGCAATTTAATCCCTGCTCTTTCAGACTGCCAGGGTGTATCTCCAGGAGGGGGGAGGCAGCTGTCAGACAGCTCCCAGCACCATAGTGACAATTAAAGGGACACAAGAACTGAACAGAGACACACCTGACCCAGCACTGACAGAGATCCCCTGATCCCCTTACTGGGCAGCAAACACAAGCTGGGCTGTTGGGTTTGTCTTTTGTTTCCATTATAAACAGTTTTAAGCTCAAAAGGAAATCAAGGGTTTAAATATCAACAAACAATTACTTCCTTTGTATAACAAAATATTTTTTCATGGTAAAATATTCTGACTAAACATCAAATTTGGTGCACTGAGAACACAGAAAACGTGGAAAAAGCAATAAAATAAGGCATTTGGGACTGACTTAAAGATGAGAATTTTGTAACTAATCTGGGAAACAGCCTGTTCTCTCCCTCTCCTCTTCTGGAACATTTCCAACCAGGCATTCAGCAAAACAAGGGACTTCCCACCAGTGCCCCAGCCCAGCACAACGTGACTCTCCTCAGAACCCGGGCACCAGCAAAAAAGGTCCTGCACCAAAAACATTTACTGCTCTCTGGTCTTAATGACCTTTAATTCAGGACTAATGAGCTCTGGATGAGCATCAAGCAAATCCACGGCAAGACCAAGGAACAGGACGGTGTCCAGTCTCATCCTGCTCAGCCACAACCCCAGTGTATCTGCAGAGCAAAAAATTCCAGCCTTCACAGGGACAACAGTGTGGTGAAAGAGGCAAACTTTTTGCAAATTTTGTGGAAAAACACAAAAAACCCAAGTCCCAATATCTATTTTAAGATAAATATTCCTTAGTAGATAACTAAGGAATAACTTAACCACTAGAAACAGAAGTTTTTCCACACTGGAATTCCATTTTAAATAATACAAAGCTATTAAATCTCCCTCTGGAGTTTACAGGGCCTGAGCAGCTTAGGTCAGGCAGGAGAAGGGCGGGATAAGGCCAGGGAACATCGGAGTGGAACAGCAGCGCTCTATCGCAATCCACCAAAACCCGCTGGGTGGCTTTTGGGATTAATTAATTGTAGCAAATTGGCTGCTCCAAGTGCTGGTGTTGGCTCAGCACCCAGAACACAGCCCAAACCCTGTTCAGGCTAGAAGGAATGCTGCTGTCAGGGGATCCCTGTGGGTTGCAGGGGACAGCGAATGGCTCAGAACAGGGGGTTCAGGCTCACCTGAGATACCTGACACCGATCATTGCAGGAACCTGCCAGGCCAAGAGGCTTTGTTCACCTGTGGTAGATCTGAAGCCTCTTGGCCTGGCAAATTTTCTAACCCAGCCTCCCCCCAGCCCCCTGGCCTCCCCCCAGCCTCAGGGCAGAGCTCGCTGTGGGTCTGCTGTTAGTATTGACAGGATTAACCCCAGGTAAACACATCGGGAAGACATTTAAGGTCACCATGCAGGTGCCCCAAGGAGCCAGGACAGGACATGTGGGGAGGATGATGAGGGGAGGAAGGAGGAGCACAGGTAGCAGTGAAGGTGTGATTACCTGCTCGGGCTAGCATCTCAAACTCGGACACAGTCTCCCGCAGAGGCTGCATACCTTTAGTGGCTGCGTCACTAAACGAGAACTCCTGGCTGTCGTTGTGGGGCAGCTCAGTGCTGCTCACCCGGGATGGCTTGAGGAACACCTTGGGCTCAATATCCAGCTCAAACTGTTGGGAAACCAGAGTAGGGAAAGCCACATCAGCAGCCTCTTCACCTCTCACCTGCCATGCTTTCTCTATCCACACCAAGGCCTCACTCCCCACAAAGGACACTTTCTCCAGCTTTCCTTTCTGTGTCAAACCATCAGAGGCCAACCTGGGGACTCAGGAGCAGCCAAGGAACATGCTGTGTTCCCAGGAGACTGAGGGATCACACAGGGACATCACTTCCAACCAACACTTCTCCCCAACCCAACACCCAGGCTCCCCTCTCCAGCGTACCCAGCGAGCGCATCCTTACCTTGACGGAGCTGTTCTCAAACATATCCACAGTCATTTCCTCCTCTTCCTCCTCCTCCTCCTCAGTCGTGGACTCCACCACCATTCCTGGGAACTTCTCGACCCCGCAGAACTGCAGGAAGATGGGGGCCCGGCTGGAGTTGCGCTGGATTTCCACCCGCAAGATGCCGTCGCGGGGCCACTTATCCCGCACGTGCTCCAGGCAGTTGATGGGCGAGCGGGAGAAGGCGATGTGGATGTAGGCCAGGATGAAGAGCACAAAGAGAGCCTAAAGGGCAGGAGACAAGGCAGAGACTGTCAGACCCCCTAGTTATCACCAGCTCTTCTCTGCCTGAGAAACACCAGGATAATTTGGACAAGTAGACTGGCAAACGGAAAAGAGCTTCAGTGCTTCCCTGAATCAACAATGCAGCAGCCAGACCTTGGCAGTTCCGGCAGGGAATGTGCCAAAGGCAGCAGGAACCAACTGCTCCTGCTCATGAGACCACAGCTGACAGTGACAGCCTTCTGAAAGCACAGGTCCTGCAACCACGGCGTCCCCAAAAGCGACCACGCACAGCACCAGGGTGGGACGAGGCCACAAGGCACACTGAAGGAAATGGAAACACGCCTGTGCCTTCCAACCCTTCCCTCCTCAGCACAAAGTTTCCTGCTGAGACCTAGAGAAGCCTGCCCAGCTTTGTAAAGGCAGAATAAAGCAAACCTTAAGCAAAGCCAACCTACTCCTGGGCAGGACAACGCAAACCCATGTCAGATGTGTTGTCCCAAAGAGCAGGTCCTGCCTCGGGGTGGTGGAGCTGGCCCCAAAGGCTGAGTGCACAGAGCACCACAGCTCCCTGCCCTGCCTCAATCCCAGGGACGGTCATAAACCACAGCAAAGCAGAGTGGATTAAAAAAACTCGTTCCCTGGAGTGTAGAGAGATGTCCAAAGTTCAGAGCTCTGAGCACAGCTGTCACAGTGAGCTGCACTGCTGAGCTCACACCTCCCTCCCCAGCCGCCCTGCGCTGCTCTGTCCTCATCAGCCCTGCCGTCCTGACCTATTTGTGATGAACAAACAGCCTGGTAAACATCACTCTGCAGAGGAGCTGCACAGGAAGACGTGAGGGAAGGTAAAGCAGAGCCACCTCCCTGGTTGCAGGAGCCACAGCAGAACCAGAGGCAATTCCAGGGTACCGGATGGGAACGTGGGCTCCCACTTCCCTCCTGCCAGCAGCTGGAGGAGAGCTGGGAGCAGGCTGCTCTCCACAGAGCCCTGAGAAAGTTTTTCCTTCTCTGGGAGAGCCGTGATCAGAGGCAGAAACAACACAAACTGCTCCCAGCCACTCTGCCTGACCACTGCACCGCTGGCACCATCCCTGTCCTAGCCTTGCCTGCTGGGATCCAGCTGTAACGCTGGGAGAAGGAACAGGGATGTGAAAAACCCAAACGTTTCCTCAGAGGGTAGAAACCATATCCGTGCAGTATGAGACAAGCTGTGCTGAATGTTTTCTTGCTGAATTGTAGAAACCCAGAGGAGTGTGCTGCTGTGGCCTGGCAAGCTGCTCTCCCCTTCTCCTTACTCTAATTTCCCATCCTGGAAGCCGTGGAGCACGATTTACCTACCCAGTCAACCCTGGACAGTGACAGGCTCCTCTGGGAGGTCCCCATCACCCAGAAGGAAGGTGGGATCACCCCAGAGCACAGTGACACATCCCTGGCACTGCTGAAAGAAACGGGGTTCGAACAGGGCTGTGCCTTAACTGCTTCCAGAAAAGACAAGACTCCAGCAAAACTCCAACAATCCAGTACATCATGTGGGAAATGTCCCCCAAAAAGTGCGATTGCTCGGAAACAGAAACTGAAACCTCTCCTGCCTCGCGCCAGCATGGCTGCCCAGCAAGCTGGCAGAGCAATTTCCTTTTGATTTACAGATCTGGAAGAGCTCCAGAGGGCAGGGAACACCGGGACCACCACGGAGAATAATGTCTCCCTCACAGGAGGGGCCCACGGGAGCTCCGGGGACAGCTCGGTGCGTGTGGTCCAAACACAACCTGCTACCTTCGGCGGAGGCACGACTTTTTGCGTTGCTAAGGAAATTCCTGCCCTCAGCCCGGCCGCGGGCTGGCAGGAGGAGCTGCCCCTCACCTTGAGGAGAACGAAGAACTCGAAGACGCGGCGGAAGGAGGGAGGGAAGAGCCGCGCGTAGGTCACTGCCATCTTGAAGAACAGCGCGTGGAAGAGGCGGTCCCGCACGTTGATCAGCGGGTTCTGGTTGAGGTTGGGGTTGCGGACGCCGCGGTTGTTGCCGCCGGCGGCCCCGGCGTTGTTGGCCGGGTGGTGGTTGTTGGCGTTCGGCTGGTTCTCGGACATCCTGGCGGCGGCTGGGCCCGAAAAGGCTGCTGCTCCTGCGCGGGGCGGGCTGGGGCCGGGCGGGCGCTGCGGAGGGGCCGCGGGCGCGGGGCCGGAGCTGACTCCGTCCCCCTCCCCGGCCCCTGCCCGGCGCAGACGNCCCTCAGCACTCCGCCGCCATCTTCCTCCGCCGGCCGCGGCGGCTCCGCGCGTGCGCGCCTGGGGCACGACGGGACGGTGGAGGACACGCTGGGGAGGCCCCGCCCCCATGCAAATGAGGGGCTCTCCCGCCATGCAGCGCGCGCGGGCGGCACCTCAGGGCGGCAGATCGGCCTGGAAAACGCAAAATATTTCGACAAAGCAGAAGATTCAGAATTAAAAAATCAGCACGCCTCGCCTGGGAGAGTGACCTTGTGAAGGAAGGCACGGGAGACCAAGACAAAGTAGTCGCAATGACATAAAAATTATCTAATACAGGGGGTTTAAATAGCGCTGTGAGTACAGTGGCATTCGTGCTCGCTTCGGCAGCACATATACTAAAATTGGAACGATACAGAGAAGATTAGCATGGCCCCTGCGCAAGGATGACACGCAAATTCGTGAAGCGTTCCATATTTTTTTCTCGGGACGGTCCCAAAGCCCCTCCCCGGGAGGACCCTTTTTGGCCCCCCAGACGCGGCACGGGGTGTTCCGGCCTCCCAAAAAGCCGCGGGAGCCCCAGGCGCGCCGCTGTGGGTCGATGTTCGCCCGTGCCTGGGCCACTCTGCTGTCCCCTCGTCCCGCTGTGTCCCCGCCCTGTCCCTCTCTGGGGTCGCGTTGTGGCGAGGGCAATGGAGCCCCCCAGTTCAATTCTTTATTGAATTGCTCTGTTACAGCAAGCTCGGCTCCGGGGGGGAGCAGCGGGGTCCCAAGGCCAGCCCCAGAGCCCGCATCCAGCTCAGCCCCCCGCAGGGCATCACCCACCGCAGGGAGCCGGGGCCAGCCCTGTCCCGGCACTCTGACCCTCCCCGGCAGCCGCTGTCCCATGGGATGGTGACACCATGACAGCGGGCAGGATGTGCCCAGGCCTCCTCTGTGCGGCTCCGGCGCTCCGCAGTACCCCAAAGCCCTGTGAGCCTGGGTCGTGCTGCGGTGACAACTGGGGAGGGGTCTGTAGGGGTCCATGGGACACCGTGCCCCGCTCAGACAGCGCTCTCCTGGTAGCTGTCGTCCTCCAGGAACGTGGTCAGCCTCCTCCCGGGGCTGGGGGCCGCATCCTGCCCTGGGGCTGTGACCTCCCGGACGTCCCCATCGCTCTGCTCCTGGGCAAAGTGCACGAAGACCTGCGGGGATGGCACGGTGAGAGACAGCACCACGGGACAGGGCCACCTCACCCTCCCGCCTGCCTCCCCTGTCACCTGGTCCAGTGTGGTCTGGGACACGGAGTAGTCCTCGATGTGGCAGGGGCCACGGTGGGCGGCCAGAAGGCTGAAGACGGTGGCCAGGGAGGCGACTCGGGCGGGCAGGTGGTACTGCAGGAGCCCCCCGTGCCGCTCCCGCAGCACGATGCCGGGGAAATGCTGCTGCAGCAGAGCCTGCACCGCCGCCGGGCCGGGACCCCCGGCCCGCACCACCACCGTGTACCCGTCCCCAAACCTGCGGGGAGAGGGGACACCGCTGCCAGGGCTGGCCACGGCCACCACCCTCAGGAAACCCCCTGAGCCCCCCGACCCCCTACCTGTTCTTGAGGTGCTGGACGCTGCCCAGGCAGCGGAACCGGCCGTTGACCATGATGGCCATCCTGGTGCAGAGCGCCTCGCACTCCTCCATGCTGGGGGGCACGGGTGAGCCCCCCGGGGCAGAAGGACACTCCCCTCTGGGGGGGTTCCCGCAGGAATAGGGGTGCTCCCCTTCAGGGGGGCTATGGGGGCAGAGGGTGGGGGCTGCAGAGGGTGAGGACTCACCTGTGGGACGTGAGCACCACGGACCGGCCGTCCCGGATGACGCCGAGGATGCGCTCCCACAGGAACCTCCGGGCTTGCGGATCCATCCCCGTGGTGGGCTCATCCTGCAATGGTCCCAGGGTCAGCCTGGGCAGGAGCCTGGTGCTGCCGTGGGGCCTCCCACTGCCCCCCTCACCAGGAAGACGACGGGGGGGCAGCCCAGGAGGGCGATGGCCGTGGAGAGCTTGCGCTTGTTGCCCCCGCTGTACTTGCCCGCCGGCCGGTCCGCGTGCGGGCCCAGCCCCAGCGCGGCGATGCCCCACTGAGCCACCTGCGAGACACAGAGGGGGTGAGGCTGGGGGCTCCCCATGGCCTGGGGGGACAGGGTGCAGGCCCTACCCTGGGGGTCTCCTCCTCCGGGACCCCGCGCAGGCGGCTGTAGAACTCCAGGTGCTCCCGCCCCGTCAGCAGGTCGGTGATGGCGTCAAACTGGGGACAGTAACCCATGTGCTGGTGGACAGACTGGAGGTCGGTGAGCACACTGTGGGTTGGGGACAGGTGAGCACGGGATGGGAAGGAGGAGGATGAGGATGGGATGGGGACATGTGGCAGGGATACTGTGGGAATAGGGACAAGCAGCTGCAGGGATAAGGAGGAGGATGAGGATGAGGATGAGGATGAGGATGAGGATGAGGATGAGGATGAGGATGATGCAGGCTGCAGGGCAGGCTGGGGACAGAGATGATGGCACAGGTGCTGTGGGGACACGGAGAGGGGTCCGAGCCAGGGGGTCCCTGCATTCACCCACCTGTGCCCCTTCAACCAGGCCTCTCCCAGCGTCACCTCTGTGTCCCCTGTCAGCATCTTGAAGGTGGATGTTTTCCCAGCGCCGTTCACCCCCAGGAGGCCAAAGCACTGCGGGGGCAGAGCAGGGTCAGCGGCAGCCCTGGCCCTGCCCACAGTGCTGTCCGTCTGTCCATCTGTCCTCACCTCCCCGGGGGGAATGGCCACACAGAGCCGGTCCACGGCCGGAGCCTTCCTGCGCCGGTACACCTGCATGGAGGAGAGGTGACACTGGGTGCTCCCTCCTGTCACCCCCGGCATGGCCAGGGGGTGCAGGGGGGCTGGAGGTCACAGCAGGGCCCAGCCCCATGCACCCACCTTTAAAACACAGAATATCCTCAAAGTTGGGGTTTTTTTAAGGCTAAGTTTTATCCAGTATACTTTGCAAAAGTAATCATAAATTAAAAGTAGCATTGTGGTTAAATAGATTTGTGTTAATAACTGTTTACTCGTTGTAAAGCAAAGGCAGTTGGTGGTGGTTGTGCAAACTGTGGCAATGCCGGACAGGTGAGTCAAGACTCATTGTGTTTTCTTCTGTTTCTTGAGAGAAATCTAACAAATTCCTGAAACTCTGTTGTGCAGGATTTAGCTTAATCTGTCTGTCTCTCAGTGTTTAATACTGCAGTAACAGTATTAAACTAACCTTGGTCAGGTGTTTAATACTGCAGTAACAGTATTAAATTATTAACTGAGTATTATTATTATTAATAATAATACTATTGTTAGTATTATTAGTATATTAGTATTATATTATTAGTATATGAATAACTATTATTATATATATAATATATATATAATAATATATATATAATATATATTATATATAATATATATATTATTATATATATATACATATATATTATATATACTAATATTATTAGTATATTAATAACTATATTATATTATTAGTATATTAGTATTATTATTATTATTAACAGTATTAAATTATTAACTGAGTATTAAATACTCAGTGTTTAATGCTGCAGTAACAGTATTAAACTAACCTTGGTCAGGTCCTTCAGCAGCAGGAGGTGGCCGTGCGGGGGGATGCTGCCCACCCTCGCCCGCTCCCTGGCCACGTCCTGGTCCTCGTCCCCCAGCGAGGGCAGCTCCAGAGCCCGTGGCCTGTGGGAAGAGTGGAATGGGCACATCCAGGGCTCTCCACCCCCTTGAGCACCCCCGGGGTACCCCCCGGCCAGTGCTCGCTCACCCCAGGCGCAGGAAGAAGCGGTGGTACTGCAGCAGGAGGGTGAAGAGGAAGAAGACGATGCCCTCGATGGCCATGGCGAACATGTTCTTCCCCGCCAGGTCCCAGGAGAGGGGGGACACAAAGCGCTTGTCCCCTGCAAGCAGCGAGAGGGGCTGTAGGAATGGGGGACCCCGTGCTGGGCTTTGGGGAGGGTGAGCAGCCCTGACAACCCCGGACTCACCAAACCTCTCAAAGGCATCAGCCATTGCCTGGTTCTTCACCATGTCAATGAGGCCTCGGCCCAAGCAGAAGTGGGGGAAGATGAGGAAAACCTTCTTCAGGACACGGTTGATGTCGTTGAGGTTCTGCAGGGGCAGCGAGGAGAGGGGTGAGGGAGCTGGCACTGGCCCTGCAGGGAAGGGATGGGGGTCTGGGGCATCCCACGGCTCACCTGGTCCACAAAGAGCTCCAGCACGAAGGTGGCCACGCTGCCGTTGATGCCGATGAAGAGGTTGATGCAGGTCAGGGCCACGTAGGCGGTGCTGGGGATGCTGAAGAGGAAGGAGGCTGGATACATCAGGGGGGTGATGGACCACCTGCAGGGGGAGAGGCAGGGGCTGGCCGAGGTGCACCCCCCAACCTGGGGGGCTTGAGACAGCACCCACCCTCCCAAACACCACAACCCCCTCACCCCGGCTGCCCCCAGCCCCACAACCCCCTCGCCCCTGCTGGGCTCTGCTGCCCTGTCACCCGTAGAGCAGCAGCAGCAGCACCAGGGAGGGCAGGTTGGCCGAGGACACGTAGGATTCCTGCTGGAAGCAGAGGAAGATGAGGATGACCAGCAGGGCGGGGACCAGGTAGTTGCACTGTGAGGATGGAAAAGCCAGGATAGGGGTCAGGGATGGGACCAGACCCCTTGGAACTGGTCCCTGTCCCCATCCCCATCCCCACCATGTCCCAGGCAAAGTTGCCCAGCCAGTAAGTGATGGGCTTCATCCCGCTGACAAACTGAAGGTGCTTGGCCTTGCTGACCCGCTCCTCAATGAGGAAGACGACGAAGCTGGCGGGGACGAAGGACATGGCGAAGATCACGCAGATGGAGACCAGCACGTCCACAGAGGTGGCCATCCTGCCGAGGAGGGGAGAGCTCAGCAAGAGCCAGAGGAGATTGCAGGACCCCCATGCCCAGCACTCACAGGGCGGCCTCGGAGAGCTGCTCCTTGGTGAGGTTCAGGGGGTGGTTGGTGGCCGTGATGCCGAAGCGCGCGGGGTCGGTGCCAGGGGGCAGCCGGGCTCGCAGCAGCCCATTGCTGGCCACGTTGAGGAAGGAAACCATGGCGTGCCAGCCCTTGTTGTTGAACCAGACCTGCAGCATGGCAAGGAGCCCCCTTCCCACCTTGGCACTGCCCCTGGCCGTGTCTGCAGCACCCGCTCCCACCGGGAGCACCCCCACTCCCCACCGATCTCCTGCTCCCCTCCAGCCCCAGCCACTCTCAGTCCTTCTTGGGCTGCTAAACCCCCGGAGGGGACACAGCTGTCACACCCCTGCCGTCCCCAGTTCTCACTCCTGAGGGACCCCCATCCCTGGGCACACCTTGATATTCCTGCGGGCATCCAAACCCTCGATGAAGCGGCTGAGGTTGGCCAGGAGCCGATCCGAGGGGCTGCCCTGGGTGCAGGAGCACAGGGTGAGGAGGGGTCTCCCGGCACTGGGATGCCAGAGCTGAGCCAGGGTCTGAGTGCAGCCGTACCGGGGTGATGCTGAGCAGCACCCGCAGCTCCAGCACCGCCTGATCCACCTCTGCCACCGACGGCAGGGCCTGGGAGCTGCCGGCGCCCAGGGAGAAGCCGCCGTACCTGCGGGAGAAACGGGGCTCCCAAACCTGCCAGAGAGACTCCCGCTGCCAGCATGGCAGGAACTGGGCTCGAGGATCCACGTGGGTCCCTTCCACCCCAGGAGATTTTACAATTCCATGATTATGTGAAACCTGCCACCCATTAGCCACCGCCACCCTTGTGCAAACTCAGCTCTCCACCCGCCCAGGCACCAGGAGGGGCACACAGCAGAGGGCTGAAGGCATCTGGATGATGGCTCTGTCCAGGGGCTGCTCAGGCTCGCCCCAAAGCCACCAGGGATCTCCTGCCTCCCTCCATCCCTGGCTGTGCCAGGTCCCAGCCCCTGCCCAGCTCACCTCTGCTCATTCACCCACTTCTTGTTCCTCAGCCTGAAACAAATGAGGTGGGGGGAGACAGAGGAGAGAGAAACCCCCCGAGGGGACATTAGGGCTGCACCTGCCCACCCAGCCACATGTCCCCAGCAGTGTCCCCTTCCCCCAGGTGTCCCTGAGGTGTTCCCTTGGTGTCCCCACAGTGTCCCTGCAGTGTCCCCAGTGTTCCAAGCCCCAGCACTCACTCCTGCCGGATGATCTGGGGATAGGTCTTCACCAGGTAGTCGGAGATGTTCCTGCCCGTCAGGTTCTGCAGGATGTCCCCTGTGCCCCTCTGCACCTGCAGGATGGACAGATGGGCTGGATGGACACCCATCCCTGTGGCCTCCCTGGAGCAGCACCTGCCCCCACAGCCGGCAGTGATGGAGCCCTGGGGCTGCCCCCGCTGGGCTGGGGGGTTACCTGGGGTGGTGGGAGCCCCCCGGCCCCCTCGGGACACTCAGGCAGCATCCTGTGAGCCCCCGGCCCGCTGCACTGACACGGGGGGGACGGCTCGGCCCGTGTCCAGTTCCCACCCCACAGCGCTTCCAGCAGGGATGGGGGGGCCGAGGGGGCCGAGAAGCCATCGGGGTGGGAAGCTGGTGGGCACAGCCCCGTCCTGGGCACCCGGGGAGAGAGAGAGAAACCCCCATTACCACCCTGGTGTGAGCCAGAGGCACCGGGACCCACCACGGGGATGGCTGGGAGTCCCATGGCGTCACACCAGGTGGCAGAGCTGCTCCGTGGGCAGGTGGGCACTGAGGCTGCCCCCTCCAGCCCCGTCCCGCGGGCACTCACGCTTTCCCCTCTTCCTTCATGCACTTGGTTCCGAAGCCGGGCTCGGCCAGCAGCGCATCCAGCAGCCGGGCCGTGTCGGGGTCTCCCGGGGCGTCGTTGCTGCCGGGACACACAGGAGTGAGCTGGTGGCAGTCCGGGGACCAGGGGCACGAGAGAGCTGGGCACACACCTGAAAAAGGTGAACTGCTGCCCGTACATCCAGGGCTGGAGCTGCAGCGGCGGGTACTTCCCGAAGGGCGGCACGATGAGGCTGAAGAGCAGCGCGATGCAGACGAAGACGGCGGGGAGGATGATCTGAGGAGGCCGGCGGGGGAGAAATCAGGGTTGGCTCTGCCCTACCCTGCCCCGTGCCCTGCTCCATCCCCTCCCCGCGGCCTCACCTGCGCGAAGAAGCCGCGGGTGCTGCGCCGGGCGTGGAGCATCCTCTTGGTGAAGAGAGCGCGGAGCTGGCGGCAGGTGAGCGCCCAGCCCCTCACCCTGCCGCAGGCCGCCCCCGCCGCCCCCCGCAGCAGGTCCGTCTCCCGGGGCTCCTCCGCTGCCGGGGCAGAGACGGCTCTGGCAAGGGGATCGTGCCAGGCGGGGCGCGGGGGGACAGGGTGCTGGTCCCCACCCCAGCAGGGACGGGATGCTGCATGCAGGAGCCCCCAGCCCCCCCCCAAACAGCCCCCAGCTCCTACCTCGCCGGGCTCCTTTGGCTCAATGTAAAGGAGAGGAGAGAGGGGTTACAGCCGGGCGGGGGTCAGCACCCACCCAGGGCAGAGCCGGTGCCCCAAACCATCACAGCCCCCCAAAACCCCTGTGGCTGCCCCCACGCCAGTTCTCCCTCCAGGATAAGGGGGCTGGATATGCCCCCGTTTGGGATTTCATGTCCCATCCCAACTCCTGCACCGAGCTGGGCTTCCCCAAACGCATCCTCATCCTGGATCTTTGCTCTGGGGACACCCCAAAACTGGGAGGTAGCAATGCTGCACGAGGGTCCCTGAGCACCCCCCTGCTCGAAGGGACACGTGCCTGAAGCGATGCCTGCTTGGATGGACATCTGCCCAGATGGACACCTGCCCAGATGGACATGTGCCATGGCCCCAGCCCCAGCCCAGGGGCTGGAAGTGGGGAGCACTCAGTGGCAGCTCAGGGGTCCCCCATCCCCATCCTTACCCAGCTCTCCATCAGCCACATCCGCATCCCCCGTCTCTCCAGGGGCTGCTCCTTTCACGGTCCCTGACAAAATGAGGACAAGATGCCAGGGCAGGGCCAAGGCCACAGGCTGTGACACCTCTCTGCATCCACAGGTGCTCCCAGCAGGGCCCCCAGCCCAGGGAGGGACACACAGCGTGCTGCCAACACCCCCACCCCTCTGCTCGGGGCTGCTGAGCACCTCCCCAGCCCCCTCTGTACCCCGGAGCTCAACTCCAGCCAGAACTGAGGGGTTTTACCTGTGGTGTCAGTGTCCAGCCCTGTGTCCTCGGCCACCTTCAGGAAGATCTGGGGGTGTGGGAGGGCTGGTGTTAAACACACACCAGCACCCACAGTGAGGGAAACCCCCTGAGGGCACCCCGGGAGCCCCTTGACCACAGCCCCTCTGGGTACCTCTTCTAGAGTGGTGTCGGAGATGCCGTAGCTGGAGACCCCCAGCTCCCCCAGGCGAGCGTCCAGCTCCCGGAACAGCTCCCCGAAGGTGCCATCCCTGGCCCCGCTGTAGGGCAGGATGAAGAGCACCTCGTGCCCGATGTCCTCCACCAGCCGGGAGCCGGGCACCAGCTTCTGGATCAGCGCCGACAGCTGGGCCACATCTGGGGGGATGGGGAGAGCTGGAAACCTGGGGCAGCAGCCGCTGGCTGGCACGGCTGGCCACAGCTCCGTGTGCCCGGCATCCCAGCCTGAGGGTCCACGGGGAAGGTGGAGGAGATGGGGATCCCCTTCTGCCCCTCCAGTGAAGGGAGGCGAGGAGCTGGATGCAGGGCTGTGCACCCCCAGCCCCCCCGGCTGACGGGGGATGTATGGGGAGCAGCTGAGGGTGACACCGGGAGGGGACAAGAGCCTCACCCACGGCGCTGGCATCACTGCCCCGCTCGCTGCCCAGGCCCGTGTCACTGCTGTGCTCCGAGTCGCTGCCGTCCTGCAGGGAAGGGTGGCCGGAGCCTGGCACCCCACAGCAGGACCTGGCCCCCAGTGCCCCCCAATACCCGGGATGGAGGCACTGGCTGCCCTTTGAGGGGTGATCACCAGGGCCGAGGCACTCACCTTTTTGGTGACACCGGGGACAGCGCCGGTGTTGCCGCCTGTGCCGCCCCGCTCCCGCTTCACCAGGGTGAGGTGGTAGCCGGTGCCCAGCCTGGCCTTGAGGAAGAGGGGGGACCCGCAGCAGCAGAGCCGGCCCTGCGAGATGATGGCGGTGCGGTCCCCCAGCAGCTCCGCCTCGTCCATGTAGTGCGTGGACAGGATGATGGTGCGGCCTGGGGACCACGAACGGACTTGACCCCAGACCCCTCTGCCGCACCCCCCCATTGCAGGTTCTCCCCACCAGCACATCCCCCTGCTCGCCCCAGGCTGGGGGGGCTCCGAGGGCGAAGGGGGGGTCCCCCAGCCCTGACCTTTGCGGTATTTGAGCAGCAGCTCCCAGATGCTGCGGCGGGAGAAGGGGTCGACGCCGGCCGTGGGCTCGTCCAGGATGACCACCCGGGAGCCGCCCACGAAGGCGATGGCCACCGAGAGCTTCCGCTGCATCCCGCCTGCAGAGGGACAGCGTCGGGGGGGCTCAGAGCCACCGACCCCCGCCCAGGCACCCCGCCTGACCCCCGCACGCACCCGAGAGGTTCCTGGTCTGCTCCCGGCGCTTGTGGGGCAGCCCCGTGTCCTGGAGCAGCTGCTCCATCTCCTCCTGCACCTGCTGCTCCGACAGCCCCTTCAGCCGCCCGTAGAACCAGACGTGCTCCTCCACCGTCAGGCTGCGGGGACGGGGGGGAGCAGGGCAGGGTGAGGGGCACAGGGATTGAGGGGGGCAGCCCTGCATCACTCGCCCACCTCCCCAGCCCTGCCTACATGTCGAAGAGCACGTTGTGCTGGGGACACATCCCCATGGATTTGCGGATGCTGTCGATATCGGAGCGGATGTCCCAGCCCAGGATATAGGCAGTGCCCGAGGTGGGGGGCAGGAGGCCAGTCAGGATGGACCTGGATGTGGTGAGGGAAGTGGGTCACGGAGTGCGGGAACAGCAGGGTTCCCTGTCCTGCGTGGGGACCGGGTGGGGACAGGGTCAGGCTGCTCAGGACATGGCCACGCAGCCCCTCTGTGGCTCACATGGTGGTGGTCTTTCCAGCGCCGTTGTGGCCCAGGAAGGACGTGATCTGCCCCTCGTAGAAGTCCAGGCTCAGCCCGTTGACGGCCGCTCGGCCGCTGCTGCCATAGACCTTCACCAGGTTGCGGATGGAGACGCCGGGCTGGAGCTCGTCAGGAGGCTCCTCCACCAGCACTGGAAGCCACCAAGGGGTCACATCCCAGGCAGGACCCCTTGCTGGGGGCAGGGCCCCTCACTGTGGGGTGCAGGACCCTCCACTGGGGAGCAAAGCCCGGGCTGGAGGGCTCCAGCCGTGCTCCATGGCCACTGCCCTCGGCCACACAGCTCCAGGGTGGGCAGCAACTCACCTTGGGGTGCAGTGTGGGGGCTGGTGTGGTACAGGGAGTGCCTAGATGAGGACGACTCTCCGAACCAGTAACTCTTCATGAAGGGGAAATTCCAGGGCTTGGGGATCCCGTACTGACCTGCAGCAAACGGGGCTGAGTGGGGCCGGGGCTGAGGGGCAGCTGGGGGTCAGAGGAGCTGCACTCACCTGGGAAGACACCCTCGAGGTACCAGGTGGCCAGGCCGTAGAGGACAGCGTCCAGCAGCAGCAGCCCCATGGCCGCAGCGAAGCTGTACGGGTCTCCTGGCACGGGGCTGGCACCCAGGTTGTGCCACTGGATGCCCACCCCTTGCTCCTCGTAGAGGGAGAAGTAATCGCAGCCGAATCCAAACGCCACGGGGGACAGCAGGCTCTGGGGATGGTGAGAATGGCAGTGTGGGCAAAGATTGGCCCGGGGGGTGCTGCCAAAGCTTGACCAGAGCCCCAGGGGCACTGCAGAGGGGCAGCTCCGGGTGCTCACCACGAGGACGCGGATGGGGAAGGTGAGGTAGTCGCGCCAGGCGACGCACAGCACGTAGGGCAGGTACAGCGAGAAGTAGATGATGCCACCGCACGCCGAGGCCAGGTTGGCACGGGGGAAGAAGGTGCTGATGAGGAAGCACTGGCTGATGGTGGCCACCGAGAAGGTGCCGAGGAAGAGGAAGATGACTGCTGGGTCGCTGTAGGGCAGGATGTTTCCCAGCTGTGGATAAAGGCAGGTTGGAGCCTGTGGAGCTCCTGATGTTCCCTGTGTCACCCACGCTGTCCCCTGAGACCTGCAACCTGCCTTGAGGATGAGGACAAGGAGGGCAGAGCTGAGGAGGAAGGGGATGAAGCTGCTGAGGAACCAGCTGAGCCAGAGGATCCCGCTGCTCAGCCCCATGGTCTTCATGGTCTCCTTGAGACGTGTCTCCTTCTCGTGCACCACCCCCTTGATGATCATGGCCACTGAGTAGATCCAGGCCAGCGTCATGAAGAGAGGCAGCGAGCGGTTCAGGACCCTCAGGAACCTGGGGAGATACCACCAGACGTTCCACCCCTGGCTCAGCACCCCCGGGCCACTGTTGGGCCAGGGACACCAGGGCACGACCAGCCCTGTGCCACCTCCCCGGGGCAGCGATGCTGCAGGGTGCTCAGACATGTCCCCCACGGCAGCAGGGGGGTCACTCAACAGTCCCAGCAGTCCAGGGCTGCCCCCTGCCCACTTACACATCGTCCACGTAGCAGGGGTAGGGCATCTGCTGGACGTAGACCCCTGTCCGTGGGGCAGCCCCAGTCTGCACCCGCATCACCGCCTGCTCCACCAGGTCCTGAACGTAGACGAAGCCCCCCCAGACGTAGCGCAAGTCGCTGAAGGGGTCAGCTGCAGGGCCTGGGTCCCAAAACCTGGGGGCAGAGCACGGTGCTGGGACCAGGGATCCCCTGGGAACGAGCACGGGCCGTGGAGAGAGAGGGTGGACATCCCCCAACCTGTCCTTGATCTTGTTGGTCCTCGTGACGTCGTCGATGTCCATGCGGATCTTGTAGCGGACGTGGGGTGGCAGCCCGAGGGCTGTGGCGTTGATGGGGGGCTGGAAGACCACCGCTGCCCAAAACTGCTGCTCCTCCAGCAGCTCCAGGGCCCGGGCTACCAGCTGCTCCTCTGTGGCCACTGCCTCGATCTTGTCCAGGCAGACACACTGCGGGAGGGCAGGCAGGGCTCAGCGGGCACGGGGGCACGGGGGGCCAGCCCGCCCACAGCGGGGTGACACGCACCTCCATGAACTGCGACAGCGTGCTCAGGACCGCGTCCACATCAGCGTACACCTGCTGCCAGGTGAGGCCTGGCCCCCCCTCCGGCCCCGCCAGGAACGTGGCCAGCTCCGGCAGCTTCCAGGAGGTGCCGTTGAGGAACCCGTCCAGGATCTGGGCTGTGCTCGGGGCCAGCAGCAGGTCCTGCAAAGCACCAGGGCATGGAAGACCACCCTGCTCCAGCTGCATCCCACCTCGCTCCTGATCAGCTGCCCCCCACCACACCCCATCTTGCACCCACATCAGCCCTGTTCCCGAGGGGAACACACCTGAAGCACCTGCATCTCCAGGCTGCTGTTGAGGAGGGTGTAGATTCGGGGTCCCAGCTCCTGCCAGGCACCCCCCAACTCCCCCAGCACCGCCAGCTCCCGGAAGGTCCGATTCACCTGTGTGAGAGGGGTGAGACAGGTCCGGGATGAGACCCCCCAAACCCCCCCGGCTCCCCACAGCCCCCACTCACCTCAGCCATGACGCTGTCGGGGCCGGGCCCGGGTGGTGTGTACAGGATCTTCCCCACAAAGAGGGGCTTGATCCCCCGCCAGAAGATCTGAGAGAGGGGGTTGGACTCCAGGCTGCGGAGCAGCTCCCGGCAGAAGGGACCTGGGGGTGCAGAGCCGAGCCCTCACCACCAGCCCCCACTGCCCCACACAGCCCCTGGCCGAGCCCCCCACAGCCCCCCCCTCACTCCTGCTGCCT